>JAVHNF010057017.1:6228-18403 GCA_034783455.1 Micropsitta finschii
TCCCTCTGAGTGCCCCCACTACGGGGACCCTCCATGCACCCCAAACTGACCAGGGGGTCAACGAGCACCCCAAGCGGGTGCAAGTGGACATCATCACCTGCACCCTGTCCCACACACACAGGACCCTCCCATGCAGCCCTATGCCGGCTACAGGGGGGTCCCTCTGAGTGCCCCCACTACGGGGACCCTCCATGCACCCCAAACTGACCAGGGGGTCAACGAGCACCCCTCAGCACCCCAGGAATGACACAGGTCTCACCGTGTATCCCGGTCCTCCCACCTGGGACCCTTTGGGCAACTTCTAAGTGTGGCCGCCCCACCTCGCCCCCCCGACATGCCCTTACCTGTGTGGGTCCGCATGTGCGCCTTGAGGTGGGAGCTCTTAGTATAGGTCTTGCCGCAGCCCGGGTATTCACAGTTGTGCGTGGCCGTTCGCTTGCGGGCCCACGAACGGCGGCCGCGCTTGGGCTTGCAGTCCTCGGAGGGAGCCCCGGCCGGGAAGTACTCCAGCACCGGAGAGTTGGGCGGCGTGACCAGCAACCCGGGCAGCCCCGCTGGACCCGGCCCCGGCCCCTTCAAGGGCTCCCTGAAAACACTGAAGTGTCCATGAAACTGCGGCGGCGGCTGGGGGGCGAAGTGGGGCGCGTAGCGATGCGGGGCCACGGCGTAGTGAGGCGGCAGGTCGGCCAGGAGGTGCGGGTCGGCGCCGGGCAGCGGCTCCTCGGGGGACCCCAGGCGGCCGTGAGCGAAGCCCGGGTAAGGCAGGGGCGGCCCCGGCACCGGTCCTGCCCCGGGACCTGGTACTACGCGCGGCTTGTGCTCACCGCCGCCCGGCCCCAGGTACTCGGCGGCGGGCACCCCTAACATACAGGCGCGCTCCTCTGGCTGCTCTTTCTTGATGCGGGGCCCGAAGGGCTGAGCGGGGTCCAGGGGCAGCGGACGGGCCAGGGCTGGGTGCAGAGGCGGGTGGTGGTGTGCGGGATGGTGAGGGTGATGGGGGCCTCCGGGCACCCGCAGCTCCGTGTACTCTCTCCGTTGCAGATCGCAGTGGCCAGGCAGATCCGGGGTGAGCAACTCAGCCACGTAGCTGTGGCCCTGGCCCTCGGGGTAAGGCGCCGGGAATTTGCCCGGAGTGGGGTAGGCGCCGTCGCTGTCGTAGGTGGTGCCGCAGCTCTCAGGGGTCTCGGGCAGGGGGTAGTTGGGGCCGGGCGGCCCCTGCCCGCCACTGCTTGTGTGCGCCAGGATGAAATCCAAATCCACGAACTTGCCCAAGTCATC
The DNA here is from genome assembly GCA_034783455.1 of Micropsitta finschii. NCBI lineage: Eukaryota > Metazoa > Chordata > Aves > Psittaciformes > Psittacidae > Micropsitta > Micropsitta finschii. Next base: position 7,507 of record JAVHNF010057017.1, read on the forward strand.
CTCCTCCCGCTTGACGGCGGCGGTGCCGTCCTGCTGCAGCATCCTCTGTGGGGAAGAGGGGTGTCAGGACCGACGAGACGACAACGACCGCCGCTCGGACACCGCGATCCGCGCCTCCCGCACGGGGCGGCGGCTCCCCCCAACCCGTCCGACGGGTCGGCACCGCTCTGGCTGCGCCACCCCCGGGACGCCCTCCGACGGTGGGAGGGGGCCTCCCCTGCCAGCCAGGCTGAACCCCATCACGGGACGCTCTGCTCCATGCCCCGTACCCCCCACCGCCCCCTCCTCACTACCAGGTGCTTACATGGAGCATGTCGGCGGGCCGCTCCTCCAGCGGCAGCAAGTTGGCGAAAGTAGAGATTGAGGGCAGAGTGCTCTCGTCCACGGCCGCCGCCATGGCGGGCCGGGAGGGGGGACCAGAACGGGGCCGGGCTAGGGGAGCGCGGTGCGCGGAGCCCGGCACCGCTGCGCTCCCCGCGGCGGCGGCAGCGCTGCTCTGCGCCACCCCGCTCCCCTAAGCTGTTAACAGCATGGCTACGCGCCCATTGGCCCTGCCTGCATTGATATTCACCGCCGACGCCTTCCATTGGCTCCGCTGGTGTCCAAGCCACGCCCCCTCTCTGGGGACTGCCCCGGCGGGCGGGGGTCGCCGGCTGCCCCTGCCCCAGCGCTGCTCCGCCGCCCGCATGGCCCCGCGGCCCGGCCGGGGCAACGTGGCTGGGGCTGCCTCGCACTGCTCCACGCCGCTACTGTGTGGTGCGTAGCTGGGTCCACCCGTGCCCTGCCCTACGACTGGAGTAAGGGGCAGGGGTGTTGGTGCGGATTGCAAAGCCCAGGGTCTCTGCTGCCCATTCCCATTCCGTAGTGGGGTCGGCGGCTCCCTGACACTGTGTCACACGCTGTGAGCGGGGAGAGGGGTTGTAGATCGCAGAGCCATCTGTCCCCCAGGACGCTGCCCCTCTTAGGTCAGGGCCACTGGCTGTGGTGTATGTAAGTGTGCGTGGATCTGAGTGGGAGCATACCGGGGAAGGCTGGTGAGGGGCTACAGCCGGGCACAGCTCTCGCCATAGGGGACATCAAGCCCGTCATCATGCAAAGGTGCTGCCGGGGAGCCAGGCCATGGTGACTGAGCCCAGTGCCCCCACACCACTCACTTCATGTAACAGTGCCCGTGAGGCTGCATCCCCCTATGCCTGTGCTGTCGGTGAGGCAATCAGCAGCGCAGAGCACACCGGCTCCCATCTGGCCGTATGCAGGGTGCGTGTGTGAGCAGAGATAACTCCCCAGCAGACCCTGCCGGGGACTGGCACCCTGCCTGCATCGCCTCATCTCGCCCCACAGCCCCTGCAGCACGTTTGTCTGCTCTGCCTGGGGACTGGCACCATGGCTAAGCCTCGGCTGTCCTGCCATGGTGGCATGGGCTGGCTGTCCAACCCTGCCCACCCCATGGAGCCCCAGGAACAGTGCTATCCATCCAAGGGCTTCCCACAGTGGAGGATGCAAGGGGAGCAGTATGTCACACCTCACAGGAGACATTTATAGGTGCCCTACTCCATGCCAGCATGCGAAGGCATGGAATGGAGACCCAGGGCGCTGTGCAGGCCTCCCGGGGTCTCTCTTGCCACCTTGTCTAACTCACAGCGAGACCTTCTCTGCTTGGCCCTCATCCAGCCAGTACCAGGAATGGCCCTGCTACTGTTGCGTTTGTCAAGAAGCAATGGCCCTTATCTCCTGGAGCCTGTCTCCTTGCTTTCTGGGGCATTCCATCCCTAGATACCTTTCTAAGAACTGGGGCTGCTGCCTGTGCTATTCAGAAGCGAGGAGTCGGTTCAAAAAAAAACAAATATAAACACCAGAGGTGAGGTGCGCGCACATGCACACGCCACTGCTGGAGCCAAAGCTACTCTACCAGTTGCTTTCATCACCGCGCTTTAATTATAAGGGTGGAGCATTGCAATAAATTATTTCAGTAATCCCGTGGAACAACAACGATTCAAGTCTTCCCCCGTTTACCAAGAATCTCTGCCCTGGTTTCCAGAGCACATGCTGGGTGGCTGCCTGGGCCTCGCGTGCCTGGCTGCTGGTGGGGGATCGTGTTTATTAGAGCCATCCAGTGGGTCAAACACATGGGCTGCACAGTACTTCCTTGGAAAAAGTCACCCCAAAGTGGGAATGAGGCATGAGAGCATCACTTGAAATCCCTTTTAGCCTGGCTCCAAGAGTAGCTTATTTAAGTCACCGGTTAATCCCATTACTTGTTTCTTGGACAAATAATGGTTAATCAGAAGGCAGTTCCTGCCCCAAACTTTTATAGATAAGTGAGAGGAGATGCCAAAGGAGACAAACACTAATTCCACTTGGTTTTCCCCTTTTCCAGGCAGTTTTGGCGTCTTCACCAGTGCAGCACTGGCTTATTTTAAAAGAGGCGTCGCCAGCAGATCGGGTTTGTTTTTTACAGCCAATATTTCTTGTAAATGTGGGATATTCCCCAGGAAACTCTTATTGCTGATGCTATGGTGGGAGGGCCGGCACGGAGGGGAGCGGCACTGAGCTAGGCACCGCACCAACACAAGCGCTGCCAGCGCTGACCGTGCAGGGAGCCGGGGAGTGCGTCACCAAGGGAGAGCTGCCTGCTGTGAACCATGGGGTGGGCACGGGGGGGTCCCAGCCACAGCCCAGCCACAGGAGCCTCCTCCAAGCCAAGAGGGAGGCAGCAGGAGCAGCTGGTGCGTGCTCAGCCCGCTGTTGACAGGAGCCTGTTTAGGAAATGCAGATTATCTCCGGTGCCACTACAACAGGCTGTCAAGTCGCTGGCATCCCAGAAGATCAAACGGCAGTCCAGCGGCAGATCGAACAGAGGGTGGGAAGGGCTGCCTGCCCAGGTGATGGCCAAACAGGAAAGTGTTAATGGTTATCCCTGCTCTTGGAACATCTGGCAGCAGAGGATTATGTGATGCCCAAGGTGGAGGTGGCTCCATCAAGCTCCATCAGAGCATTGGCAGCCCTGCTGATGCTGCGACAGTGCCACGGCACCGGCACTGTCCCCACAGCACGTGTGGGGCAATCAGGGGAGTGATGCCCTCTGACACCGCAGGAGATGTCACGGAGCCTGGGTTGCTCTGTGGGGTCCTCAGGAGACCCAGAGGAGTTCCCTATGCCACAAAACACTGGGGATTGAAAATCACCTGTGCTGCATCCTCTGCTGTTGGGTCAGTTGGAGCTGGGGGTCTAGACTGAACCCAGGGACTCCCCTTTGGGGTATCTCTGGTGCCCATTCTCCGATGAGAAACATGAGCCCTTCCAACACCAGCCACGGCATCACAGCCTGGAGAGCTTCTGCTTCAATGGGAGGCAAAACCCAACCCTCAAAGCTCTGCAGGAGACCCCACAGGTGGGTGCCATGGGATCGCATGCAGCAGGACACCCCTGTTGTTGACCTTCCAGGGCTAAGTGCCTGAGAAAGAAAGCGAATCTGTCTGGGTTTTACTCTCTGTCCATTCCTCTACATGGGGCTGGCCTGCCTGGAGAATGGTCCAGGAGCCCCCAGACCTGCCCATAACCCCCCAAAGCCCCCTTCCCCTCCTGAAAAGAAAAGAGGAACTGAAAATGAAATTAAAGCATAATTCAATCCGGAGCGGGTCCAGAGTAAAGTCATCTGCTCTTATCGTGTGCTGGCAGGCTCTTCCCGCTCTGCAACAAACACAATGTTATCAGGGCACAGAGGGCAGATTCGTTTACACCGACCGATGGGGCTGCTGTGTCCGCCCTGCCTGCCCAGGCCTGGGGAGCACTGGGATGCACGGCCGAGGTCTGGGGCTGCCGCAGGCTCTGGAACACAGGCAAAGCCCTGGCAGCACCAGGAGGGAGCTCAGCCCTAGGATGGGGTGCTCTGGCCAGGGACCACATCCAGCACTCTCGTCCAGGTTCATTCCAGCCAGGGGAGCTGGGTCAGGTCCTTCACAGTGAATGTCACTGTGGAGTGAACACTACGGAGGGACAGGGGTTGGTGGTGATGTTTTTGCCTTTACCTCATGGCCTCATCTCCCATGGAGGCTGCTGAGCCAGCAGAGCTGGGCATCCTGACCCACTGCACCCCGCAGACCCCACACACGCTCCCGGCCCCACTGAACTGCCTGGACCGCATCCTGCTTTGATCTCTGCCTGCTGCCTGGCTGTGCCCTGGCGGCTGTGGGTCCAGCACAGCCCTCGCCGTCCTTCTTTATATACCCCTGTTATTTTTAACTCTGCCTACGCAAATCCCAAATCCGGAATGAGCAGCGGCCGGGGGCCAAGGGGAAATGGACATGGTGCAAATTTCCTGCCCTTTTTACCTCTCTTCCTCTATAACATACAGCAACGTTTTTCCTCCACTGCTTAACTTTCACTGGTTCAGGAAAACTGAAAGCACTGGGCTCTGCACAGAGCCACAGGGTCCAGCACTGTGATGGATGGGGTATCCCCCAGCTTGGAGGGGACATCACACCCGGCACGGTGCCGAGAGATGTCCCAACCTGTAACACGCCACAATCTCCATTGGCAGCACAGTATGCTGGAGGTGTCCAGCCAGTCCTCACAGCAGCGGCCTCATCTTTGAACACTTGCGCTCACGTGCTAGCCCAGGGCCGCATCCTGCCCCATGGCCCAGTGATGTTCCACAGCTCCATCCACAGGAACTGGGTCTGGACCATGGCTGTGGGAGGCATTCACTTTGGCTGCCACCTATACCAGTCTGGAGAAGATCTGTGCCACCCCAGCAACTCCAGGAGTAAAGGAGGAATTGCTGGTTTCTAATTCCTTGTGAGCAGCAGGAGAGGTCAGGAGGAATGCAGGATACTTCCCACTAATTCTGATTTATCTTTAAGAAAACAGCCCAAGACACAGTGCCAGCAGGTTACACAGAGAGCTTCACAGTAGGCATCGTAGTACGGCTGGGTAGCACAGGGGATGTGCCCATTAAAGCCCTTCTCTTGTGCACTGGGGATTAACAGCTGTACATCACGTATGAGCAATTCGACTGCAAAAGTTTCAACTAATCCAGGTAAAATCCACCACTCTTTCCCGAGCAGCCTCCATTCCTCCTTCCCGGTCATACTCTAAGGTATTCAGCCTCCAATGAACTCACACTCTTAATGGGTGGGGAAAACCTCCCTTGCCCTGCACAGAGGCAGGGAAAGTGCTGGTCAGCCCTGCTCCACGCCATTTCCCAGCCCAGAGAAAGCCCGGCTGGCCCCAGAGGCTGGGCACTGGTGTGGCCATGGTACGCGTGGCACTGCTGCCCCAGCATGGGAATGACTGTCCTATGAGAGCTGTGGTGTGGGGCTGAGCAAATGAGCTGTGCCATGAGTCAGTGGCATCCGTGGGGAACAGCCCTGGTGAGAGGCAGAGGGGGACAGTGCAGGGGACAGCAGGACACACAGGGAGCTGGGAAGTTGTCCTGCTCTGTGTGGAGTTTGTTTTCCAGCACATCTGATTTTGTTATTCCTCCCATGCAGCCCGCAGCCACCTCGCAGGTGTAAATCACACACTGTAGAGCATTGCACAAAATAGCTGTCCTGCTGCCATCCAGTGCCCCCGGGATATGCACTGCACCAAGGCCACCTATTCCAGCATGGGACACCAGTCCTGGATCGCAGCATCCACACATGGATGCCAAGGTGCAGTTGCCCACGTGCAGCCCATGGAAGTGCGTCCTCCCACCTGCAACACACACAGACACTTCTGGCAGCAGCCACCTCACATCGGGAGCAAATCCCTTTGTGCCATCATTACATAAAGCTGCTTCATTCTGCTCCAGGAAGTGGCATTTAATTACCCTGGTAGTAAATAGGTTTGCAACATATTACAAAAGGCTGTATTATTTTTTTTTTCCCCTGACCGTGCTCATGCTCTGTGCTGGTGAGCTCATCCCCTGGGAATACCGGCTCCAAAATAGATTTGCTCCCTTGTTGGAAATAATCAAATGGGAATCCAAGCTGGCTGAGCCCAAGCCCAATTCCTCCCTTTGTTCTGGGGCTCTGGCAGTGAAGGGGTTCGGAGTGGGGCGACAGGAACTCGCTGTCTCTTTAATTGACCTCCGATGATGAAACAATCAACCAAACGATTTGGAAATGTGCATCCAGTGAGATCATTGGGAAAACTTCTCCGGGAAGGAGCCTGGGGAAAGGAAGGTGGCGGTAATCCACCTGCTCAGCCACCTCTTCAGGCCTTGCTGCGTGGCACGGCTTGGCACAGCACAACACGGCCACCCAGCACCCCTTGCTGCTGTTTCATGCCTGCAGCTGCCTTTCCAGGGCCAATACTGGGGAAGGGGGAGTGGGACCTCCCCCAGGTGAGCTGAGCAAAGACGGGGTAAATGGCACCGCTTCCAACCCACCACTGTGCCATTGGTAGGGTCACATTGTCAACAAGTCCATCCCAGATGCCTCTTGGTCCCAAAGGCAAGAGGGTGTCTGGAGCACCTGCTCTCATGGGACACCCATCCCCATTTCCAGCCCCAGCTGCTGGGTGCCTATTTATCCCATGCCAGCACCAAGTGGCAGTGCTGCCTGTCCCTGTCTCTGTCATCCCAGCCCCACTGTGAGTGCTGTCACCCCAGTGGGCATCTCTAGGACCTGCTGTTCCAGGGTGCTGCAGAGGGATAACCCTCTCATTCCCATCAGGGCTGCCTCCATGGGGATTTCCACCCCTGGCACCCCTTCTCCAGCCTTTCTTAGCCCAGCGGGAGGGCAGCCACCCGGGAAGTGCTGGCATGGCTCCCTAGCCCTGGCTGTGCCACCGGGGCTGCCCCGGCTTCCCCAGCCCGGGCGAGAGCAGGCTCCGGCTTGGCATGCGGCAGGGACTAATTTTGGCCCAAAGGGTTTCCCTCCCGCCAGCATGGGTTTGAAGACAATCTTAGCCCTAGCCCGAGTCTTCCTTCCTCGGCTGCCAGCGACCCGGAGCCGGGCTGGTGTGTTTGTGTTGTGTGTGCATGTGTGTGTGTGTATCTCCAAACCACAACAAACATTTCATATTCGTTTTCTTTCTTTCCCTCATGTTTTTTTTTCTTTCCCTTTCCCCTCCGAGCCCTTGGCTGTGGTATTTAAATAGTAGGTGTGGTCCCGGCGCTGCGTGCCAAAACCAACACCAGCTCCGGAGCAGATAACCCTGCGAGCAAACGCAGCAGCGAAACCACGCCGGGCTGCCGGGACCGCTGCGCCAGCACGGGCAGCGCTGCCCGGTATGGTCATGGCATGGCCCTGTGAGCAAGAGGGCACAGCGTGGCTTCTTGGGACATGAAGGCTTGGCTGGAGCCCCTCTGTGCAGCTGGGAGCTGTTTGGGATCGACCCAGAAGGCCTTCATTTTGTTTTTTTTTATATATAAATCAAGGCAAAACATTTTGCTTAATTGCCTGGTTTTACGTTATGAACGATCAAAATTATTATTTTTTTTAAAAATTGAAAATGCTACTTTTCTCCCCAAAAAAGTAGAGTGTGAGCAAGTGGGAGGAGAATTCCCTCCAGGGTTTTAAGAGGAACTTGTAAAGAAACTTTCGTACGCCCTGGTGTTTTTCTCATCCAAGCCAAAAGCCCTGAACTATGGTGAACGTCATGTATTTCAGCATGAGTCACTCAGAGAGAACTGGCTGCTTTGCCTACTCTGGCTGTGCTGGCAGTACCGGTATGCACCAGGGACAGTGGAGACAGTGGGGATGGAGGGAATCTCTGTGTGCTTTTGGTCCAAGGATGGACAGAGACAAATCTGGACAGGCAAGAGAGGGATAAAGAAAGATCACTGCAGAGCCAGAGCCTGAATCCTGCCTTTTGCTGGGGATGCAGATGTTCTGGGGATGTACAGGGCTTGCCTTGGAGCAGCCATTAAGATTTGAAGCTTTGTGACACAAGCATAACCCTCGGGAAGCTCCCAGACTCATTGCAGGTGAATGTTCACACACGTGTGCAGCGCTGCAGGTACCACAGTCAGTCGAGTCAGAGCCACAGCATCCCAGCACCAGCAGAGCCTGCACTTGGCTGCCAGTGTTCCCCAGGGCAGCACCTACATCGGAAAAGACAGAGGAAGATGCTTATCACAGCCTTCAATGCCGGAGCTTTCTGCAGGGCTGGTAGGGCAGCAGGTGCCTCGGAGGGCAGGTTCTCACAAGGTTTTGATCCTGAGGGGACCCAGTTGTTATTCGCAAGCAGTGGGATAGCAAGGCAGTGCTGCAGGGGAGGGATTAGGGGTAAGCCTGAGATTTCCCAGCCTCAGCATGCACACATCCACCCTCCTCCTCACTCCCTGGATGGCTCTGGTCCTGCAACCCCAGTTTGCTCCTGCCCTTAGATGCTCCTCAGGAAGCAGGCAGCACTGCCATCCCGCAAGTGTGGTCCCAAACACCACCCTCGGGGTGAAGGGCCCCAAAGCAGAGACCACCACCCTGGGATGAAGGGTCCCTGAGACCCCAGCTGCTGGGGGTGATGCCAGGAGATGAGGATGCTCCTATCCACCTGCTCCAGGGCACTGTGCTGCTGGGGCTGGAGCCCAGCACCCTGCCCAGAGGATGTGTCCCCTGACCAGGCAGTGCTGGGCATGGCCAGGGTTTGTCCCTGCGCTGCTGCACGGCCATGGCCGGGCGTGCGGCAGGAGCAGCAGCAGCACACCCATCCCTGCCTTCCAGCCCTACAGCGGCTGCGGTGCTGGAGCGGAGCCGGCCGGGTATGCAGTGCATCGCCAGCAGCGCAAGGTGCACAGCGGGGCCGGGATCCACCCAGCCCGTGGCAGAGTAGGAGGGTCCTTCGTACTCGAGGTGCTGTTTTAACATCCACAGCCGAGCCGGATCCCTGCCCGACCTCAGCTACAGGCAAACAGCCCCGAGCCCAAACCCAGCCTCTAACGGCCTCCATTTTCCTCTGCTCCATCTTCCCTGCCGTTATTCCCAGGCGCCATCCATCCCAAGTGCCACTGAGGGTCTCGGCACAGCCGCTGTGTCCTGTGGCTCTCCGGGGACCACTTGGCCGCACTGGCGTGTGTGTCAGAGTGGAAAGGAAAATAAGGTTCGGATGTCACCTCCCCAGTCAGGAGAGGAAAAATCTTTCCAGCAAAACACTCTTTTAATCCCTCACCGAGCAGAGCCAGTGTTGGAGCCCCCAGCCCCTCAGATTCCTGGACAAACAGGGAATTTTCCATCTACATCAAAGCAAAGCCATGTGGTTTTGCAGGATGGATGCAGAGGCTGTGCCTCGTGCACCTGCCTGCCTGTCCCCTTGTTTTGGAAAGTGATGGTGACCATGAGGCACTGTGCAGGACCCTGAGGTCCCCTGTTCCCCACCATGCCAGTTCAGTCCCTCCTACCTCGCCTGGCATCCTACACACTGTGAGGTCCAGGCTGCCATCAGCCCTGAGAAAACTGCATGGCCCCCTATATCCATCTCCCACCCCAGAGATGTGGAATGAATGGGGTCTGACTGAACTCATGGCTCGTATGAGAATCAGGGGGCTTCTGGAGGGGGGGAGGGTCCACGCCATGGCTGAGCCCACACCACGGGGTAAGGGGAGATCAGGGGGTTGGAGAGGAGATCTCCAGGGGTAAGACCACCCTGGCTCCACTGCTGTACCCCATGCATGGCCTCACATCCTTCATTCTGCTCCCGGGCTGGGGATGCTGGGGGATAGGCAGAGTTTCTATGGGGCTGCAGTGAGGCTCTGTGGAGCTCTCCATGGAGCTGGGCAGCAATGTAGGGCTGGTTTTCTGCCTGCTTCTCAGGAGGAGGAGACCCAGGCCCACATCCCAGGCACTCCCCACACCAAGGAAGCCCTTTGGGGACCCTGCCCTCACAGGCTTATAGCCCAGGAGTGGGGGGTAGGGAGCCACGTGGCAGCTCCCCAACACCGCACTGCCCAAGGAAGAGCCAGAGCAGCCTAGGGGATGGGGATGTGGACTGCCACAAGGTGCCCTGGGGCCAGCAGAGCAGTACCGGGATGGTGCTGGGAGCAGGAGCAGAAAAGTCTTCCTTGCTGCCTCAGGGTGTTGGGGGCTGCCACATCCCAGTGGGACTGTGGCCCAACATTGCTCTGAGTGCTTGGATGGATTTAGGGAGCCAGGATGCTCCTGAAGTGGCTCAAATATAGTGGGTCTGCTCCAGCTCACCTGGTGCAAATGGGGCCACAGTGGGCACAGGGGCTGGGGGGGCACCGAGGGGGCCCTGGCCATGCCTGGTCACTTCCCCTGAACCTGGATGGGGGTCTTCTCCCCCAGCCCCTCTGTGTGCGGGTTTGATGGACACATCACCTCATTAGCCCAAACTGATGCACTTCAAAGCAGAGAGCAGAGCAGGGCTTCAGCCCTGGGGTAGGAGCCGCCTGCCCTGGGGACATTAGTGGCAAGCAGAGGGACAAGCGGGCAGTCAGGGCTAGCAGCGGGAATGGTGGGAGATTCCTCCGGGAATGTGCACGTCCCATAAAGAGGCTGGTTCCGGGAAGCTATCGAGGCTGTGATGCTCCGCACCTGAGCCATCAGTGCGGCGATTACGGGGCCACTCAAGGCGCCTGGGAACCTTTTTGTCTCCAGCCAGGTCTGCTTCCACCCGGCGGTGATTTTGGAATTCTCCCCTCCAAGTCCACAATTGCAGGGTCATTTGCATCTAAAATGGGACCCGGACCCTTGAGCAGCTCCTGATAGCGGGGGCTGGGTGCTTGCTTGGGCACTAAACCCGCTAATGCAATCAGCGTGGCCGGAGACTTCTGCATATCAAAGGTCCCGGGCTCTCTTATAGCAGCCTCCCGGCCACAAACGTCCCCTCTGCCGGCTTTCATCACCGCCTCTGTGGTTGTCACGCCGCTCAAGGCAGCCCCTGGCCGCGGGGAAGCCCAAGGAGCAGGGATGAGGGGTGCAGGGTGAGCTCCCTCCATCCCACAGTAAAGCTT
>JAVHNF010057030.1:10073-20287 GCA_034783455.1 Micropsitta finschii
TTTTTTTTTTTTTTTTTTTTTTTTTTTTTTTTTTTTTTTTTTTTTTTTTTTCTGTTACTTCTCTGTTTTGAACACCTAACCCTTATGCTCATGAACATTTTTTTCATGGTGTTGTGAACAGCTCTCTCGTTTTCACTACCTGAACTGATAAACAAGACTATTTTGTACTTCTCCACTACGCAGAAATCCCTTTATGATTAGGGAGAAACCCCATCCTTGTGTTTTATCAATGAGAAGCTATGGAGAAAACAAATTATGGTGTGACTCAATGGCAGAAGAAGCAATGATCACTTCTTTCCCAGTGCCAGGATCTTGCTCTCAGAGATCATTAGTGTCTAAGAATGATGAAGACAACAAGAAGCTAGAGGCAGTGGGGTATTGCCTTCCAAACACCTCAGTCCATACACAAGAAGAAATGGTTCCTGTTATAAGTCTGATATGGCTGCAAAAAGTAGACACCATTTAGAGTAGCAAAATCCTTTTTCACATCTTCGTTACTCAAAGCTTATTTGTTTCTCCTCAAAAATGTTAATTGATTTCCCATTTTTCTTTACAAATGTTGTCTCACTTAAACTAGACACACTAAATCTTTACAAAACTATTTGTCCAGAAAGGTGATGAATTTCAATGGGGAAGTGACTGCGTAGCCACTGGCAGAACCAAGAGAAAAGAGCTTTTGAGGTCAGAATCAGTCAAAATGCCCTGAATATAAATTGTTTTGTTTGAGGAGAAAATCCTGGCATTTGCTATGAAGGTATTTGCCAGCGCTTTTTGACTATGAAAATCTCTAATTTAAAGGCTGAATTCATCAAATCTCTTAGGAAAACTCATGTGCACCCCAAATTTCCTGCATCCAGCTTATCAATATGAGATATTTTTTTATTAGGCTCGAAATACAATATACAAAATCCCTTTCTTGTTGTTAGAAGGGCTCTAGTCTTGTAAGTAAAACAGTACACTGAAGCTTGGTTCCAGTGTCATCTCTGTCTTTGGCTCTTTTCATCCGTATAAAATGGGGATAACATTACTTTCTGACCTTGCAGTTGTGTTCCAAGAATTAATGCTTATAATGTGCTACACACTCTTCCTGTGAATGGTACTCTAGTAGTTGAGTACACTCTGTTCTTGGAGGTAAATTAGGTATGCCTCTGATGGCAGCAGAAACTTGACCCCACTGGATAGTGACATGAATCCTGTCTTCTCCAGGCTTCAGCCAGCTTTCATTCAGCTGGCAACATGTTTCAGACGTAACTTCAATATTATGACATATTTTGCAAAGAAAGATGAGTTGTGAGAGCATGTCAATAGCTTGAGCAAGAACTAGGCACACACAAGCTAGTACACCAGGAGAGCCTCTCCAGAGAATTACAACACCTGCGCACTCTGAAGGGATTGATGGAAGAACAATTAAACTAAGCATGCAAGGTCATCTCTGTTGCTAGCATGTAGAGAAAATGCCATAACCTAGACATGTTCCTAGGGCTTCCTCTCCTTTCTGGGCACATTCAAGTTCCTTAGGAAAATCCCATGGGATTTTCAGATTATCTAGGTCTGGATCCTGCTCCAAAGTGCTTTCTGGAGAGCCTTTCTGATGACCATAGGGGAGTGTAGGGCAGCTGGCTGAAATATGAGGGTGTCAATAACATTTATTGAGTCTAAATTACTCTGTGACTGAGCCACTGGTGTAGACAGACAGAACGTAGGCAGTGGTGCTTGGCAGGCTAACAGTGCTTTCTGGAGGCAGGCTTCATCTTGCAGATGTAAGCAGGGTGTTGCTGGAAGTCTTCCTTGTTGTACTGAAAATAGCCATCCTATATCTCAGGGTGCAGCCCACAATGCTCTGTGGGATCTGGAAAGCCCTCTCCAAAAACAACTCTCAGTCCATGACCCCCTATCACAGCAAGAATCAACTAAAACCTCAGCACACACCAGTCTGGCAAGCACCAGCCATTATTGGTATTAATTATTCTTATATTCCAATTTTATTTAATAATTGGCTCACGACTATGTTCACATTACACTCCCACACTTACACACACAAAGGACAGACTATAAATGCATTTAATACTTCCATAAATGCAAATGCTTTTGTTTGTTTTTCAATGTTTACTTGCTTGACTGGAGCGTTCCACTTGAGCCTCATAACACAGTTACAACAGATTGCGAAAGGGGATTCATGACTGGGTAAAGATAGCTTGCTTGCTTTACAACACCACGATAAATGCCGGTTTGAAGCACCGTCAGGAGGTCAATCAGGTCTAAGATTTTAAACACCAAAAGATTTACAATTCCATTTTGACAGCCCTTCCACTCCTCCTCCCCTTTCCCCTAGCAATAAGACTCATTTAAGGCTTTAAAATATGGGAAGCAGAAAAGGAGTCATTAATTTTACTTACACAACAGCATTCGCACTGGTAAGGTTTTGACAGCTTCACTAAACCCGAAGGAATTCAGATAGCTAGAGCAAATGAATGCGTACCAATGCTCGTATTGAAAGGAGGTAGTTTTCAGGGCTGAACACATACTTTCTTCCTGCAGGAAGCTGACAGTGATGAGAGTATGTAGGATGTTTTACTACCGCATTCACGTGATGCTACTTAGTGCTTTTTTCCTCTTGTTCAGCATATTCTCTTTGTGTTTCTGAAATCAATAGAACTGCAGCAAGTCAATAGTTTAATGCAATATTTCTAAGGATGCTCTGCCCTTATCACCATATTTAGTACCTATTGTTTTTGGTAAGGCGAATAGACTTCTTAAATGTTATGTTTGCTACTCAGAAAATTCAGTTGTTGACTGTCTTTTTGAGGGTAAGAAATCCAAGTGCAGAAAGCTTCACATATATGCATTGAGCTGAATGTTTTTAGAAACAAGTACTAAGGGATTTTGCTTTTTTCATCACTGTCATGATTTTGGATGGAAAATGGAAAACTTGCAATGAATTCATAATAGGCCATTTCTATCCAAGACAGAAAGAACGTGATTCCCTTCAGAAGGAAAGACAGATGAAGACAGGCAAGATGCAGAATAAAGCAAGAAATAAGTGGTAGCCACTTGCTGATCATTGTTCTGCTATCTGTCCATTATCTGTCTGGGTGTAGGTAGTAAATACCACATGAATTTGAATAAACCCATTGCTCTCACAATCGTGATGATAAGAGTTGCTTGGCAGATCTTACGCAAGAAATTTGGATGTAATTGAGCCTGTTACTGTGTTGATTCTCCTCCAGCAAAATTCTCTACCTGTGCAGGAATATTTTAAGACCTCACTAAATCTGAAATAGTGACAGAATGTCAGGATTTTTCTCTTATTTGTTGTTGTTTTTCTTTTTTTGTATCATTATTTGGTCTGTACACTAACAGATGGTGCAATCTCTCCTGAGCAAGCCAAATGCCAGTGCTTTTTCTTACAGGATGTCATACAAAAGCGCTAACAGCTCAGCTCCTATTAGTACTAGAAATTGATGGGCCTGCTCCAGTGCCTTTAAAAGTTCCTGGGTGTCTTTGGATCAGCTCCTTGACACATCTGAATGAAGTAGGCAATCTGTTTTAAATGCTGCCTTACTATTCCCAGAGTTTCTGTTAGACATGCTCTTAAACAAGCTAATAATCTCTTTTTAAACTGCACTTTCTTTTTATAATACATAGGCTCCTTTTTACACAAGTGTAAGGTCAAGGCAGCTTGAAAGTAGGTTTAAAACATGCATTTGCTTTTCCTCCTTGAATGAGGGCCTGCTTGCTTCTGAGACAGCCACTGCTGGTGGTTTGTATTCGCTGGCAGCAAACACCTATAAGATGACAGCTGACTGAGATTAGGTTGGTGACAATCACCTTGACCACACTTGTCTTTCTGTGGCCTTTCCCCTCTGTCTCTTGCTGTGCCATATTGAAGGAACATAGCTTAATGGCTATAAGGGGACATTTAGAGCTATTTCATGCTCCTAGAGCTGCCTTAATAGACTCTTTTCTCTTATTGTGATTAACTTATGAGCTGATGATCAGGAAATCTCAACTGAATTCACAGTTCTGTGTCAAATGTGGCTGTAGGCACATTTCTCCATCTCTATAAGTCGCATATTCATTGCTGGTGATAAGACAAGTTGGAGTCCTTTCATCACGTTGTGGGCTGTGAGAGTAAGCTCAGGTGTATTTATGAAGTCCATAAATTCAAATATTTTTTTACCTGCTTTTCATGTTAAAATTGCTATTTTCAAGCATACATGTCTATTTATGACCATTTGTTTCATTAAATTACTTTCTGATTTATGGATAAGAAGGTCAGGTTCTAGAAGATACATTGCTTAGAACAGAACTGTGAAATGAATGGAGGAGTATATAGATATCTCAAAACTGTAAAAATTAGAGGCATTTGGCTGCTAATTGGAGTGCAGGAAAGGAAATGAATGGATAAATATGTGTAGAAGCAAGTGTAACAAAAGTCCTAAACTGCTGGCTCTTGGTTCACAGTGCTCAATGCATCACTGTTCATGCACAGAGCAAAAATCAGGAGTCCTAGAAATGAAGCCAGACTGACAGCATACTGAGCAGGGGGTGCAAACAGCTAGTGGGGAGGGACAAGGTGCCAGCTGGGTTGGTCCTGAGATGCCTTCTTCAGACCTGTAGGGAAATGGATGGAGATGCTTCTGCATCCTTGTAGTCCATGGTATTGGTCTCTCCCTGCATGTATTCTCTCCTCTCCATAAAGCTTACATGTAAGTCTCTTGCTTCTTCTCAGACACTATCAAAGGAGGAAGAACTGATGGTGGTCTCCAGTCAAAAAGTGTTTGGCATGGGGTCTAAACATGTCCCACACTGGGACCAGGTTTGAGTCTTTCCTTTGCACTTAAGGAAAAAAGCAGATACACACTTCTCATCACCTCCCTGGTTCATCAGGTGAGATACCTGAATTTGTGACAAATACTGTAGTTTAACCATTGTGTCAGTATAATTAGGAGTACCAACAAGGCAAAACACTCACTAAAGTGGGCTCCATACACATGCCAAGAGAGAGTCTTTCCCTCTTTGTCTCTGATACTGTCCGTGATGGATAGGAGTAATAGCTGGCAATGGACACTGAGTGACATAGTAGCAATAGGGACAAGATATCTGCAAACCTGATGTGACCCTAGTTCTGTACAGATGTTCATAGTTTTGGGCTTACATTACTCTAGGCCACATTGTTTTTCAGAGACATAAACCCTGAATTTATCTACTTTGGCACTTTCCTTGAGAGAGGAGAAAGATAGCAAAGGGACAGAGGGAGGAAGGGGATTCATATGAAATTTCTTAAAGGAGAGTTAATTTCTTTTGACTGCTGCCTGTGGAGTTGTCATATTTATTCAGAAGAAAATCATGCTCAGCAATTGTCATTGCCCCCCGGAGAAGGGTTGCATCTGTTTGAAGGTACATATTGTGTCAAAGCTCACTGTCTCTCAGACGTGACATGTGACAGCTGAAGTCATTTAGGATGCTCCAGTTAAAGGAATTGAGGAACAAATTCCCAGGGGCTGTGGACAGCTCCTGTACATAAAACTCTCTTTCGGTATAAAGGGAATTTTTCAAAAGCATTCAAAATCTCTTTTACCTGCTCTCATAGAGTTAATTCTGCATTCCTTTGATCACCCAAATAGCTAAAATTGCAGTTTGGCTGCAATTATTGTAGCAAATAGGATGGGTCATGGACCACTCTCTGGTGTGGTGCCACCTGGCACAGCTGCATTCTTAAAGCTAAAATCTCTGTCACTCCAGGAATGGATTGTCACATCCCATGGGGCTGTTGTGGATGCTGCTGGTGCTGAGGCAGTCTCCAGCCTCTTCCCAGGAGTAGCTTTGGGAGAGTTGTCTTGGCCAAATCTTAGTTGTGTTTACAACTAAGTGATATGGACGATTATATTCTGGTGTTTGTGACTATTCAGGAGCTGTAGTTGCAAGCTCTGAGTTCTTGTATCATGAATATTGATGATCAGAAGTGTACACACTCCTTCAGAAGAGGAGCTGTACACTAATGTCAATAGCTATGTCTAGTCTCATAAATTGTGTGGGACCATTCTTAAGCAATGAGAACATTAGGCCCACAGTGCAGCTATGCAGCAAATGCAGCTAACCTCTCTCAGCCTCTAAACCAAGGTGCCAACATTGAAATTGTATATGGTGGATGGTCCCCACTATGTACTAAGTCCCAAGCAGAAAAAGACTACTGCAATAACTGGGGGACTGGATAGCCTGTTTTAAGGGAGGAGAGCAATGTGGCTTCCCTTATTTATCTGAGTAAAAGGGAAGCTGAAGTTTTTGATATCTATCTATAGACATTTCTGGCACAAGAACAGATGACTGTAACCTGGTCCTCAATAAACGGACACTGGAAATTACAAAAAAGTTTCTAAACAGCAGAAAAATGAAGTTTTGGAAAAACCTACCAAGAGCAGGAATAGCAGCTAAAAAATCAAAATTGAAGAGGGACCTTTAGAAATCCATAGAAGGGATTATATGACCTGATGGCTCATGAGAGCAGGAGCTGAACTCAGCGCCCAAAGAATTACATTCAAGTCTTATCTTTGATGATGTGAAAAGAATCTAAGGAGACCATGTCCCATTGATCTGAAATGACAGAGAAGGTGGAGACTGAGTCTCAGTCTCCAGAGCTAAATGCAGGGTGATATCCCTGAGCAACAGTCCTGCCATTCCATATAATTGCAAAAGAGCCCAGGAACAGCTTCTGTGGAGACACACACAGAGTAACTTGTTACAATACAGCTGGTGAAGAATGGATGAAAAGAACTTATTTATAACTTTGCTTGCAGTATCTTTCATCCCAGCTAGGCTATAAGCATAGTAAATAAATAGGCAAATATCTAGGTACAAATTTTAAATGCATCAGATCTCAAATTCAAAAGCTTTTGTATCCAAATGGCTGCTTCATGCCCTAAATTTTCTGAGTTGTGCTTAATCCTTCCAGCACATAAGGCATGTAAAAACCACCCACCCACTACTTCAGAGCCATTTTTCTTCATCTAAATGAAATTTCTTTAGTTCCATTCATCTTTACAGCTCATTCAACAGGTCCCTCTGCAGCAGTGAAGGGAAGCATATTTCAATGTGCTAATCCAGCTTGGAGAAGGATTAATTGACTCACAGGCCCCTCTGATCACAAGCCAGGTGTCTCTCCCCCGCTGGCAAGCCTTACTAATTTTCTTGTTGTTGTTGTTGTTGTTGTTGTTAATTCTGGGTTTCCAGCCAGAAGGGGCCCTTCTCCACTCAATCAAGGGCAACATGCCCTTTGCTGACATTTTGTATTCTTTGGCCTGCTTTCCCTTGAGCAAAGGTATTCAGCTATAAACCTCCTCTCCTGGCTCTTTGTCATCTGGCCTGCGGCCCCTGGAGAGAAGTCCCCTGGTGCAGTTGCGTGTCTGGGATGTTGGGCCACCATGGGGTGGGTGATGGAGGCAATCGGGACCTGAAGTGCTGATTTCAAAGAGTAGTCCAAAATTTCAGGTCTATGCATTTAATTTCTGGGAAAAAGACTTATAACAAGAGTTAGAAGCGTTTCTTTACCAAACTGGGTGCTACAAAATGCCATGAGAGCAAACTTTCAAGAGCGCTAATAAGGACTGAGCCTGGATAGACCAGTTAGGACACTAAATCAGGAAGCAATGTAACATAAGGAATGGCTTGAGGATGGGATGTGTGAGTGCTCCAAGCTCCACTCCTGATTCTGTTATTGGCCCTGATGTCTTGAGCAAAGCACCTCTCTATTACTTCTGTTTTCTCATGCCTAACAGTGGTTTAATGATGACTTTTTTTAAAGGTAGCTACTAATGAGCAAGACAATAAATTAAATATCACTTGCATCACTGAACATACAGCTGTGTACTTTCAGTGTGAAGGCTTCTGCAGTGGCTTGCAGTGATTTGTCTAAACCTGCGTAGTTACTGAATGGAAAGGTGTCAATTTTGAGCATACTGTAGAATGCTCTTTCCCAGTGTCTTAGATCATTACCGTGATTACGTTGAGTAGGACCTTAATCTGCAAGAATACATTTGGATGCTGTAACCTTTACCCACCTCAGCAGTGACTTCCTCACACAGGTTATAGGGGTTAAGTGGTCACTGAGGGTGGGCAGCTGAGAGTACTGGCAGCAGCAGGAATATTTGAAGACTTGTACTGCTTAACACTAAGACCCTGGAGTCCAGCTATATGTATAACTGAACCATCCAGCTATGCATATAACTGAACCATCCTTATGGTTTCTCAATTATAAAGGTGCAACCCTGGTTTTCCAGTTTCTTGCTCTCTGGGGTTTGTTTATCCCAAGCTATAAAAGCATGATTTCCTGGATTGCATGAGTTTTCCCCTTTTCCCTTTCCCTTTCCCCTATAATTAGCTCAAAGAAAACAGTTCCCTAGAATAGGAATAAAACCCCACCACAAAACCCCAAACACTTCTCTGCGACTGTACAGTAGTATTTTTGTGGGGTGTTTATCTGCAAAATATTTCTTTCATGACAAGATCAAGAAGAGCCCAGCTTGAGGAGAGAGAAGTTCATCTAAAGTGTGAACATGAGTTCAGCTACATTTGCTATGGACCAAACACTTCCTACTCCAACTAAAAATGGGGAGGAGTTAATTTCTTCAGCATCAGACCAGTTGTTTACAACTCATGGGGATGTAAATAAGAAAATCTCACCCTTTTAATTTAGCATCTTTGGTCTTTTTTAGCTTGGGTCTGTGCCTTGTATAAATCTCACCACTAATTTCTTCCTACATTAGGCATAGCCTGGGGAAAGTTGTTTTACAAAATCTTAAGGCTTCGACCTTTGATCACTGTAACCTAGCTTCTCACAACCCTTAAAACAAGTGCCTAAAAAAATGAAATGTGAACAACATTTGCCATCAATATCAATTACTGCTTTGTTAGGTGGTAAATTTTCCCCACAGGGGGTGAGCAATTCACTTGACATAGTTGGCAAAGGGTTTGATTCTACTCCCCTCACACAGCAGTGTGATGCAGACGTCCTTCTGTGCGCTTCAGTGGGGTGCAGAGTGGAGTAAGGGAGCGCAGATTCAGACCTAAGGCCTCTGCAAGTGCAGAGAAAAGGGGTCTCTGTCAAGAGGGGGTTTATGCAGTCAGAACAGCGAGCTGCAATCTTTGAAGAAAAGACTTCAAAGATGAAAGGAGAAAAGAAACAATGTCTAACCTTCATACAAATGTGCTCAGGGGTCTCTGAAACTCGGAGACTTCCAAGATTTAGGAATTAATTATCACTTCCAGAAGCAAGCTTGATTCACAGGTAATGGCTGCAGCAATCCGAGTCCTTTAGGCATAAAATCCATGGAATTAGATTGAACTGATTGAAGCTCACTAAATCACCATATTTCCCTTTGCTGTACTTGCACACTTTCCAAATCTTTAATGTTATTGTTTATGTGGGATATTTGACAGCAGCTCCTAAAATTTAATCTTTCAAAGGGGATACACTTGGAAGCATTTTGGTACAACAATTGTGACTTGCAGGTTTGCATTAAAACATGCAACAAAGCAGTCAAGCTTCTCAGCTCCAATAGAGCAACACAGCCCCATTGGCTTCTATTTACTGCAGCAAAAGTCAAGACTCTAAATCATTTGTCAGCTCTACAGCTGTAAAAATAGCAAGGAGCACTGCGAATGATTAAAAGCAAAGAACTGCTGTTCTGATTCCTGTTAGCAGAACGGTGTGGGTAAAATGTCCCTCAGGCCAGCTGAGGTGTCCAGGATATATAAACACCTCACAAGCTTCATTGTGTTTGTCCTTACAATACCCTTTTGAGTAAGTACTCCTGTTATATCCATTTTACACTTCAAGTTTGAAACCTAAGCAGGTGCTATGACCCATGGTTGGAGAGCAAATTAGTAGTGAGATCAAGAATTAAAGATTTAAGTATCTGGAGGACTCAATTATGTGATGGAGTTATTGTGCTCAAAGAAGGGAATGATTTATTGTGAATATCTGACCAGAGACCATATTCAGGCCATGTAGTTTAAATCCTGCATTTACCACAAGCTGATGGTGTGAACCCAGCTGGCTGGTGTGGCTCAGCTGCTACGCTGGAACACATTGAATTGCAATAACTTGATTGTGCATCCCTGCCCTCTCTTCTATAAAGCATGATCTGTCTTTCACCTTTAAGACTTCAGTAAAAACAGGTGGTGCAGAAGCTCACAAGAGAGCTGCACCACTGCAA
>JAVHNF010057034.1:16534-32434 GCA_034783455.1 Micropsitta finschii
CAGACATGGGTTCCCTTTAAAAACTGAGCCCGTTGGGGGCTATCTGAATCTCAGCTCGACTTTGGACATATATATATATATATATTTGCTTTCACTTAAAGACGGCAAACACACGTGTGAGTGATTTCTCAAGAAATCCTTGTGAACCCTGCAACCTTGATAACACACAGCATTACTAAAATTGCGCTGTATAAGGAATCAGGGAAATTACTTAAACTGAAACAAGGTGATTCTTTTTTAAAATATGAGAATTCATCCGTGAATGCATCATTTGGAGAGGAGAAAGTTTCAGGAGAGAAAAGATGTTGGTATTTAAGAGACTAATGATCAAAGCCTTCAATGCTTACGTAGTGTTTAACCAGTCTTTACTCAGTTGGCACTCCCCTTTGCTGCAGTTACGATTCTGTGGAGGGTGGGTTTCCAGGCTTGTTCTTCTATGTTTCTGCCCATGTGTAAATGAAGGGTAAAAAAAATACGAGGGAGGTAGAAGTGCACATCATGCCAAGTCCTTAACTGTCATGTTCATAGCTCCTCTGAGTTTGTCACACATCCTTAACCTTCTTTTAAAGTCATTTTCTGCTCATGGTTTTGTGTGCCACTGAAAGTCACTTTTAATTAAATGTCATATAAATAATAAAGTCTTAATTACATAATTATTGCAGATACCTGCATGCACACTCCCAGCATTGGACAGACTGCCAGAGGAGCACTTGGAGTGGCTTTTCTCACTGGAACTGAAAGTGCTCTGCAGCAACTGGGCAGGAACGATGGTGCTCAAAATTCAGGGTCAATGTGCATTTAAAGAGAAAGGAATCAGCTTCCTCCCCTCTTGCACATTTTGCACCACTCCATTTTAAAAAGCTTTCTTAGTGTTAACATCTACACTTCTTAAACTGCTTCTTTATTTAGTTCCTCACAAACTTGTTTAATCAACACAGCACATTTTTTGCCAGATGAAATTGCCTTTTTGCTCAGACTTCCTATGTGGCTTGCCCCTTCCTGAGGAAGACTTACAGACCTTGCAAACCACCTCACCCTCATTTAACTTCATGAATGCTAGCTTCCCGCTTCTCGTCAGCTGCATCGGTGTGTACCCTGTGCGAGGTGCCCTTTGAAAGCAGTCAAGAAGTGAGTTTCCAGTGGAAACTCCGACATGCAAGCTGGGTTATCGGGAGCTATGTGCTTCGTGTCAGCATTGCTTCAGGCTTGAGAGACCAAGCCTGGTACCAGGTAGAGGTACTGATATAACAGCTGCTTAGTGTTTACTTTGGAGAGTGAAGTTTGTTGACCTGGAGGAGTGTTAAGTATGATTAACTCGTTATTTTGCACAGCTTTTCTTTTCCAGTGATTTTCTGTCATTAAAATTAGGGTGCTTGCTCTGAGACTTCATGGTGGCAGTTATGTTCAAAGACCACTTTGCTCCCCTCTCTCCCCACCTCCATGTAGTTACTGAATAGCAGACCACGATAACAACCAGTCTTTTATAGAGTCATTTTTAAGCCAGTTAAAAATGCCATTTCAGTAGATTGCCCTATTTGAGTTAGCAAGAACAAGCTGTATCTTTTTTTATTGCTTTTGACTGGCGAAGTGCAAGGTTTTTAGGCCGTGTTTCCTGTGGGCTGTAAAATTATGTTAATATCTTGGTTAGTGGTCAGAAGTTCTATATGGATAACTAATGTGTAAATAGGAAAAAAATCCCTGATGTACAGAGGTCATGATGTCTTCTGTTTTTTATCTTTTTTATTAATCTTTGGAGAGTTACCGAAGCTAGTATGCAAATTCTCATTCTTTATACAGAAGTGAGGGAGGCTTTGTTGTTTATTTTTTTTCATGGATCATCCCAAAACTAAAAATTGCTATCTTGCCTTCTGGGAAAGTAGGAGACAGTTTCTTTGATTATTCATGCAAGATAAGCTACCAGACTCACAATATTCATCAATACTTTGGTAGCTCTTTACTTCATTCTCAGAGTAGTCTCCTCTGTCTGAAGGGAGTAGAAGCATCAGAGAATAGAAGAAACGAATCAGATCTTGAGCTCCCCTTATCTCCATTGATCAACGCAAGCACAGACTGTCCTCTTGGGAGCTGCTGTGGCTTCTTCCAAGGAGAGAGGGAAAAATAAGTGGCTGTGGCAGGCAAGGAAATTGGGCAACATGCTGAGCTCCCTTTTTGCTCCTCCCCAGTGACCACATTTGCCTCTATAAAGCTTACATGGTCTGGGTAGTCAAAGGATGAATGGAAGCTAAAAATGAGAATGCACAGAGGAATTTGAAAAGATTAACTTGTGCAAGAGGGTCAGTACAAAGCCATTGCATCATGCTGGACTTAAAAGCTGTTTTGAATAGGACTTTAAGCAAAACATAATGGGCCAGAATTTCTCACAGCAGGAAACCAAATCTCTGAGCAGGAAAATATGAGATTAATATCACCCATAATGATTATTTAGCAAGCTAACTGCTGTCAGCTTTGGCTCAAACATTGTCTTTAGACATGGAGAAGCTCTGACTAATTTATCGTAGGAACTGACTTCTTCTATGATATTCCCTACAAAGAAGGAAGTTTTATAACGGAAAGACAAGGATTGCAGAACCTCTTCTTGCTGTTTTTCTACTTGTATGCCATACCATTTTCTGGGGAAAATGATAGTCTATTTACAGACAAACCAGATCACCAACTACAGACTGTCCAAATTAAAATCAACAGCAATTACATAGTGCTTACCACTTGAAAATTATAATTTAAAGTACATGGATTTGGGGAAATTAAAAATATAGTAAAGGGTGGAAGAAGGATATAGACAATGTTGGAAAAATATGTATGATATTTTCCATATGCTAATTTGGTATACCGAAGGGGAAGGGATCAAAGTTAATGCATTGATTTGTAGTAATTATCTGATCAGTCCTTGTGTGGGAAAATAGAAGTGTTTCTCCCCTGCCCATGCTTCCATTATATTTCACTGAGCAAATCTGTATTTGCTTAACGTACCCATTGGTAGCTCTTCCATGAATCCAGCCAGAAAAGTCACTTAACTTTATAGGACATTGAATCCTGGTATCAAAAGTCAATAGCATATTTTCTCATAGTAGCTTTGCATTTACTTTAAAAGCTTCTCTTCACCTGGAAATAAGGCCTGTCCATATCTTCACAAAGTAGGTGTTCCCTGACACTAATGCAGTGACTGACACTATGGAAAGTAATAGTTCTGTTCGCTGTGCAGCCTAAAGCTCCTAAATCTGCTTTTTGTTATCAGTATAATGGGGTTGAATACATTTTTAAAAGGTGGTAGCTATTGATTACTTAATGGAAAAAGTTAGTATAGAGAATTGCTGAAGCAGCCCTATTTAGTGCTCTCTAGTGCAACAAGACCATTATCTAGAATAGTGGAAATATCCTGTAACCCTTATTAATATTTAATAGGGATGAAGCAACAGTAAAGTACACTACAAAATAGCCCAAGGCTTCTGCACATGTAGGATATAAGGTTGTTTCAAGGGTCTAAAAAGAATAACTGACTTCCCTGTGCTCAGGCTGTTTATAGGTAAGACCAACAATAAACAATGTTTTTCCTCTTGTTCCTTTTAAAGTATTTGCAGTACATCTGCAGTTTAATATACAGCTATTCCTAATAGACATCTTGAAGTGATTGAATGCAACAGAAAGGTCAGTATATGTTTAGAGATCACTGTATGAGACTGTTTTGTACTTTCCTAATATTGCTGTGAATCCCAGCCTCGCTCTTTCTGTCCCCCCTGCTCCACGCTGCAGGGCACATTTGGCCGAGTTGACAAGCCAGTGAAAGGTGTTAATCCTGTCTAATAGAACCATAATCCTTGGGGCTGTGTTTTTATATCATACTATTGAGCTAACCCCTTGTCACAGGATATTGTTCATCTACTTAATAGCAAAGTTCTTTATGGGAATTCTAGATAAAATAAAGTTCACAATCCAAGTTGTCCTTTTCAGTTTCACGAGGTAAAAACAAACAAACAAAGCACAATGTTTAGCCAACAGAGATTTTCTGGGAGATTACAATCAATTAAGAGGAGATCTGTGTGATATTTTTTCTTTTCTTCCTCCCCTTCCCCTTCCCCTCAGTGGACAGTAAATGTCATTTTACTTGTCCAAAAATATTCACAGATCTGGGCCAGTTTATTCAAATAACCTTTGTCTAGAAATATTTTTCAGGTTGGGTATGCCCAAAAATGCAGTTTGACAAAAAGAATAATAAAAATTCTTTTTCTCTTCAACTGCAGTGCTTAGAACATAGACCCAAAATTCCCTCTTTCCTATTCCATGTAGCTGTTCTCAGGCATCTCCCACTGCTTTGTCCAGACTAAGATTTTTTTTCTTTTGGGGAGGGGGAGCCGGTTAATAAATGTGAGAAAGCAGGGAAATGAAACAGCAAGGAGCTTTCATTTTCAGTTGTTCCAGAGGCTGATAATTTTCTTCTTCTCAAATGGAGATTTTAAGACAAAGTATTTTCACATGGTTTCCCATAGCTTTTATTCGTCGCATTTTTCTTTTCTTCTGCAAACTGCTTCTAGTTTAAAAGTGACTGTGTGTAAGAGATAAGGCACTAATATGGGTAGAAACACTATGATTTATGAACAGGGACAGAATAACGCAGGGTCCTTCCTGGGTGGAAATACACAGGAGAGGCATATGTGTGCTCTGCATATCTGGCATCGTTTTGATGAACTCCTTCCTTAAGATCATGAATGCCATCTTGCCACCCTGTGCAGCATCAGGAGCCTGACACTTACTGATGAGCCCCACAGAGAACTGACTGCTGCCAGGAAAGAAGAGCTTAGGGAGACCAAGCAGCATCAGCAGCTGTGGGCAGAGCAGGCACAGGGCTGCACTGGCACTCAGAAACTTGCCAGCAGCTGAAATCATTACCTAGGTCTTGCCTCAAGCAGGTCATTGGTTTTCCAGCTGTTCAGAGGACAGCACTCCAGCATCATTACCGACCCTGCCATCCGGGTGGGGAACAAGAGGATGGGTGCAGCAAGGGTCGTGCTCCCCGCAGTGCTTGGTATTTGAGCAGTTCTGCTTGTCTTACCATTACCAAGAGTTTTCGCCTTAGCTTCTCTGGAGGCAGGCTCATGCCAGCCTTAAGCATGTTTGCAGTGCAGAGGCAGGCAATGGGACTGGCTATTAAACCAGTCCTTTTCTCTTCCTCTTTTATTGCCTAAAAATGGTGATGTACCTCAGCTGCATCTGGGGATACCTCATGGAAATTCTTGCCTGGTGGAGAAGATTGGAAAGCTGTAACGGTAGAGCAGAGCCAGGAGCTTTCAGGGCCATTTGAGGCTTGTGGCATTCCCAGATGGAGAGTGAAAGGAGGTAGCTGGAGGTGTCAGGGGAAGGGGGTACAATGGGTATTTTAGGAACCTGGAGGAGGGGAGATGAAAAGATGGCTCATATGGCTGCAGGGGGTGGGAGGGTAGGAAGAAAGCAATAGAGCAAGGAACTGATTTGGCTGAAATCATGTGGGCAAGGCAAATAGATGAATAAATACAGGAAAGCCTGTAGTAAAGTAGTTTGAAATCACTTATTAACTCATTCAGGATGTATTTTTTTTTTTGTGCTTTTCCATTTAGTTCAGTGGGGTTGTTTTCTCCAGGGGGGATTTTGACTACTCAGAAATCTACTGTGATGATATTGCATACTGTATAATAGTAAACTCTGCTCAAGAACTCTGAAACCGCATTAATAGAATTTCACTTAGTAGGGAAGAGTGAAAAACTTTTTTAAAAAAGGAGTTGCTCTGGATTTATCTCTGAGTATTGGTGAAGATACAGAAACAAGCTCTTAATGACACTGTAGAGTGAATAAATGTTCAAATTCTGGCTGTTATTAGGACCACGCTTACAGGGACTTATGACCTGCCATCAGTGCCAACGTTATGCAGTTTTCCACCCTAGCCAGTGCAGTGTCAGACAACTCTGCCTGGACATGTCTGGCAGGTATTACTGTGTGATCTTTCTCACAAGAATCTGCTGTGCCACTTCCCTCCTTCCCATATCACTTATCCGTGTGCAGAAAGGAAAAAAATGAGTTAAAAGCAATCCATTCACAGTCTCTTAATGCACAGCTCAGGTGGTGCAGCCTTTCTTATGTTAAGCAGAGCTGTGGCACAGAGAAAAATTGTATCTATTTATGTTTAAAAATCAGGGTTTTGAATTGGAGGACTGGGAAGGAAAACATGAGGCCTGCCTGATTATTCTGTTACTTACTTGCTCCACAATGTATGCACTTTGGATAAATGTATTCATAATCCTTGGCAGTCCCTGCTGATTCCTGTTGGTAAAGAATCATAAACACTCTCCCCAGCTGAGAAAGTAAACTGTATAAATTGCCACAGTTTAAACCACCATTACCAACTCTATAGCTTGTATAATATTTATGGAAACACCTTTTTTTTTTTCTAGGCTTATAAATAGCTGTCTTACCTAGAAGTAACTCATAGATATCTGTGTGTAAGTAACGTAAAACTGATGTAGAAGAACTCATAATGTACCTAATTAGTTTTAGAAGCAGTATTGTTTCTCTTATTCTTTTCATTGCTTCTGGCTATGCAGTCATTTCTTTTCCCCCTGTAGTCACCTCCTAGTTCGTTTCTAGCTGGATGCAGCCATCCATGGTCCACTGACCTGGGAGGAATTTTTAACACAGACAGGTGACTTGACAGTTGGTTTTTAGTCTTGATAACAGATCAAAACACCATCCGTGAGTCAAGGTTTGTCTTCTTTTTTTTCACAGCGCACAAGCAGCTTTGGCAGTTTTGACCGTTTCAGGCATCACTCGATATCAAAGACAGATGATTCAGCTGAGGTCTGTATAAAACAAAGTTTTGCTTTCTTCAGTTCTCTTTTCCACAACAGCTATGCAAAAACATGGGGGAACTATTGTGTGAATTTTATGCTGGTAAGAACTTTGCTTGTGCACCTGGATCTGTCTGGGTGATCGAGTCCTTGCTGACATGAATAAGAGATCACACCTAAACTTTGGTACTTTGATGTGAAGATTAGGAACAATTTTTTAAAGAGACAAAAGTGCACTTCAGGTTGGTGATGCCCAAGGTAACTGGCATGTGTATGCAACCCACAGATATGCCATTTCTGTTTACAAGACCCCGGCAAAAATCCTTTCAATTGTTATTTGGGTTAAGGACAGTAACCAATGGGAAACAACATCTTCTAGAATAAAATACATTTTCTTTCTGTCATTCACACATACAGTGGTGTGCTGCAAACCTGTTTAGGCACATTGATTCCCCAGGAAAATGGCTATGACTAACTTCTGTCAATATTTCCCTGTAATTCCTGTTCTACTAGACTGAATTTCATTTTCATGATGAGTTGTTGCATACTATTTCATTTCAAATCAGATGTCTGATCTGGAGACTATAAGTGACGTTGGAGAAGGAGTACAAGCTAAAGCAGCAAATAATGGAGGAAGTTTGGGTAAGAAGATGAGAGCCATTTCCCTTACCATGAAGAAAAAGATGGGTAAAAAGTACACCAAGGCACTCTCTGAGGAGATGGTAAATACAGTTCAAGAATCTTGTATTTGATGCTAACACGTATGAAGTAAAAATGTTATGTGCTTTTCCTATTCACATTTCAATTGTCATTAATTATGGCAATCCATAAGGACATACTAACACATCCTGAATTAAAGCAGCTTTTGGTATGTACTCTTTCTTTCATGTGAATGTTAATGTAAACACACATGCTGATAAAGCTCTGGCTGTTCAGCAGAGAAGGCTGTGTGGAGACCTCATAGCAGCCTTCCAGTATCTGAAGGGGGCCTATAAGGATGCTGAGGAGGGACTCTTCATCAGGGACTGTAGTGATAGGACAAGGGGTAATGGGTTCAAACTTAAATGGGAAGTTTAGATTGGATATAAGGAAGAAGTTCCTTCCTGTAACAGTGGTGAG
This sequence comes from Micropsitta finschii, assembly GCA_034783455.1. Classification (NCBI taxonomy): domain Eukaryota; kingdom Metazoa; phylum Chordata; class Aves; order Psittaciformes; family Psittacidae; genus Micropsitta; species Micropsitta finschii. The sequence goes on from JAVHNF010057034.1 coordinate 24,484, forward strand.
GCACTGGATTATGTTGCCTAGGGAAGTTGTGAATGCTCCATCCCTGGCGGTGTTCCAGGTGGGGTTGGACAGAGACGTGGGTGACATGGTTTAGTGTGAGCTGTCCCTGCCCATGGCAGGGGGGTTGGAACTAGATGATCTTAAGGTCCTTTCCAACCCTGACTATTCCATGATTCTATGATTCTATGATTCTATGACTGGATGCAGATTTTGTACCTTGTACAGTTGAATGGCTTGGCTTGACTGCAGAGGTAGGAGATAGAGAGGGCACTGCTGGCTGGCTGGCTGAGGGATCAATAGCAAGTAATGGTAGCATCTTGCCACAGAAATGATAGAAGATCATTTCAATAGAAGTCATGCCAGTTTCTGGTCAGTATTTGTTGTCATAATGCAGGAAGTGCCTCAGACACTACAGGTCCTGCAGTGTGGACCAGAAGTGAGACCCCAAATGATTTTGAAAAAGCAGTTTTGTCTTCCTCCCCAAATTCAAACACCCTCAACTCCTTCCAAGGCATCGTCCTACACCCCAAACCCTCTGCCTCTCCCAGTACACTGCCAGTCAACCACCACCTCTTCGGGTGCCTTGGGGGCCTTGGTGCCATCGTAAGTCCTGGGGTGCACAAGAATTAGGCTGAGATCCCTACCCTTCCTGAGAGAAGTTGGCTGTGCCCCATGGCCATCCATGAACACTGGCGTGGAGGCATGGGGCCAGAGAGGTGGCTGGGACGGCAAAAAATCCTATGGGCTGCATCTTTTTCGTTTACAGTATCATCTTCCTCCTTCCCTCTCTTGCCAAAAGACACTGGCCTCCAGAATGTGGCAGAGTCATGTTCTCAGTGGTGGCAGAGATGAGATGACCTGGGGCATTCAGTTTGTCTCAGCTTCCCCTCACCAAGGCTATGTTTCTGCTGCTGTTTCTTCCCCATTTGTTGAGATGCAGAAACCTCTTTTCTTCTCCTCTCCCATCCCATTCATTGATGGTCTGAAGTCACCATGGCTCTTGCAGGCTGTAGAGTTGAGCCCAGGCCATGGTGCTTAGCCCTGAAATAGGAAGCAAATCAAATGAGGACTCTGAGCAAACCTGATGTTAACAGGCAGTAGGCAGCAGCAACGTTTCTGAAACAAACCTCGTTCAATGGGAACTGGTGCTAACATATCCCCTTGAAAAGCCTTCCCTTGGTCAGAGCTTGCAGAAGTCATGCAGACTGGATGTGATTTCCAGACAAAGACTGCACAACACCCAGATATTGCAGACTGTTGATGGCTCTACAAGGGTTTGAAAACATCATCAGCACAGCATAATTATTTGTAAGATGGGCCAATTTCAACACTCAGCACAATAGTTTTAAACAATACTCAATGAAAATCAATTTCCAAGTCTGTTGAGAGACTGATAACATCCCTAGTTACATTGCTAGTCCTGCTGGCGTGCTCATTCTCAAGTAATCATTATAGAGGCAGATGTCGCACAAGAATGTGACCCCACTAACCACTGAAAGACACTGAGCTCCTTTGTCTTCTGGAGCAAGTTTCCATGGGATTATACTCGGTAGAATAATTTAAGATTAAAGAAAACCCAGTAACAATCCTGAAATTATTTAATAGGATATTTCTTTAATCTTTCTTGTCTGGAAGAATCCAAACTCATCAGGGGTAAAGGGACACCTTGCCCCAGAGGTAAATGATTAGCTCACATCCAGTTTCCGTGCGATGAGGACATTTAGTGTTTGTTGGTATCTTTGCAAATCTCCCTCCTAGGTGAAATTGTGCTCTCCCGCTCTGCCAAAAAGCAGTAGTCATTTTTGGTTTTCAGGAGGGCTTTCTTTTCCTAGATGTGAATATACAGATATTCTCATCATTTTAGAGAAGCTTTCAAAACCCAGGTGCAGAACTTTGGCATCAGCAACCTCCCCAGAGCACTTTATAGCACATAAATCTTGCTCCTGATTAATCAAACAGTGCTGGAGCAAGCCAAGGAACCATGAGAACGTAAAACACTTTTCCCCCTCCCTTCCCATTTATCAGAGATTGCTGCTGCTTCTTCAGGGGCAGAGTGAGGGGGTTTATTGCTTTAAACATGGATAACACTGATAAGGATGCATGCCTTTGCTGGACATGGGCATTTTCTGTGCAAAGTTTTGATTTTTTGCAGAACTGCCCTTGGTGGGCCAGATGCTCTTCTGCCTTCACCCTACTCTGGAATCGGACATTCTACTCTCATTTTTGCTCTAACCCCAGTCTGAGTCCTCTGCATGGCTGGAACTGGTATGTAGTTGTGGTCAGGATCAATCACACTGTTTATCCCAGTGAAAGACTTAGCTGGGCATGCGGCTGCCTTCCTAAGGCTGAAGCAGAGCAAAATGTAAAGTGCTGTAAATGGGACAGCATGCTGACCCTCCTGTTGTGGGTGTTTTGCTCCTGTATGCTCTTGTGTGCTACAGGACAACTCAGTGTGCATTGCCTTTTTTTGATGAAGAGAGAGGGTGGGAGAGGAGGCAACACTGAGACCATTTTTTTCCCATCAAAGTAATCTTGGAGAAACACCCTTTTTTTTTTTTTCCCAAAGTTAAGGCTGCAGGTGCCAGAAGTGATGCACAGACTCAAAGCTGAGCCATGGTGAGCCAGATGAGAAAGCTGCACCTCCAGTCTGTTAGGAAATAAGGATTAGGGCATGAAGCAAGAACTGCATTTAGAGGTTTGTTCAATCTCCTGCTTCACTGAAGTCCTTACTTTAATCTATAATAGCATCTTGTTTTGTCTTAATAAAGTTATGCAAAAAGTTCCTAACCGAAAATGCCAACCCAGGATTTTCTCTCTTCCCTTTAAGTTGAGATGAAAAGGACTGCCTGCAGCCTGAAAATTTGTTTCCTTAAGGAAACGGGAAGCAAAGAACTTACTTATATTAATGCTTTGTATCAAGCACCTTTGAATTCCAAGGGGTAAAAATTAGCCTTGACCCAGCTGCCGTGTTTAGGTTTTCATAACCTTCTTCCCACTCTGCTGGCTCCAAGGTCAGTCTGTTGCACTTCTGCTTTGGTCTGGTTTAATTCTGGTCTCTTAGCACTGATTTCTGTGTGCAAGACATGGAAGCCACACCCCAGTGTATGCTACTCCCAGGCGTTAACAAACTTGTGCTAAATAAACACACAAAGATACTTCTGCATCTGGTTTTATTGGCAGCAGAAAGAGACATTATATGTCTCTGGAAATCTGATAAAAGCACTGACTTATAACTCCCTGATTGCAGACATTGCCAGTTTAACTCCACTGGACTGAGCTTGCTGTAATGCTTAAAGTAGAGAATAAGATTTCTCACTTTTTCTAAGCACTGTAAACCAAAAAAGTTTACAATTACTATTTGGCAATATCTACAGCTTTCTACCAGCAGATAATAACCCCTCAAATTCAGTTTCTGCAGCCTGACATGCTATACTAGAGTAATGACTTTTTGTTTGTTCTGCCTTATTTGTGGATTATTGAACAAGCCTGATTTTTTTCTATGATTTTTTTAAAAAGCTGGATAGTTATTTGGTAAAGGCCTGAGCTGGTGCCTGAGTATTGTGCAGTCCATATACTGCAACAGACTCCCTGTGTGACCTTGGTACATGCCCACATTTCTTCCATCTCTCAATTTCCCATCACTGCAGTGTACATTTCCTTTCTTCTACACTTTGTCTCTAAATTACTTGAACTAGGATATGTCGATGCATATATATATATGAATCTTCATGTATACATATAAGAAGTTTCCTTTTTATATATACATATGAGAAGTAATATCTGCTTACTGCAGACATTGTTTTTCAGATGCTAGAATCAATATAGTTAAATTAAGGAAAAAAATCTGCTGTTGTTTTTGTCACTACAATATTGGAGATTATTTGTGAATAAGAGATATATATTTGTTTACCCCGTGTTAGCAAAAGCCATTCAACTATATCAGCTATGGAGAAAATAGCCAGTGCTATGAACTAATACTTGGATACAGGTAGGAGATGCAGCTCAGATGAGGCAAGAACAGCAACACCTTCAATCACTTGCAAGTGAGATATTTGGAACAGCAGAACCTTAATACAGAAGAGGACTGCCAGACCTTGTGTCTGCTACAAGCTGTGTGCGCTTACCAGCGATGGACTGAAACGTCTTCAGGGCTATATCATGACCTCTGAAACATGCTGTTCCCCTCACTCCCCAGTGTCAGTGTGAGCATACCTCATCCTGCTGCCATCAAATCCTGTAAGCAATGTTCTTGTCCTCCCTCCTCCCTTCCCAGTCCATTTACTGTCACCCTTTGAAAGGAAGTGGCCAGAAGGGAGTTAAGGACAAGGTGGTTCTGGCAGCATTTTTCATTATAGATGAGGAAAGCAAGCATGATCTGGCAAAACCTGGAGCAGGGATGGATGAGTTTACAGAAAAGCAAGTCATAGAAAGTTGGAACTGTACCATAAAAGTGGAAGGAAACATGGTCAATAGAGCACTAAGGGCAGGGTACATGGAGAGTTTGTCAAAAGTGGTGGAGGAAGATGAAAAAAGACTGGACTGGGAGTGAAAATGGGGAGTTTAACTTTGGCTATTGCTGATAGTGAGTCCTTATAAAGAAAAACATGAACAATCAGGACGTAAGAATTTCCCTCAAACCCCAGAACCTTCCTGGCCCAGAGCACTTAGAAGGATCTGTCTGTTTTTAACAGGGAAGCAGTCTGCATCTGTTTAAAATTTAGTTTTTCCTCCTGTAGTCCCTGTCTCTGCCCTTTGTAAGAATTCCAAGTGTGAGACTGATGGCAAGAAACTTCTCTCCTTGCTACCAAAACAGAGCCACTGCCTTTCTCAGCAGAGAGGGCAGGCTATTGCAGCAGTGCTGAAATACTCAATTCAGCATGGTTAAAGAGGCTTAATCAAATGAACTCGGACAGAAGAATCCTGCAAGAGATAATGTTTTATTTGCATTATTAGTGGTATAGACATTCACAGTGCATGTATATGGGCTACATTCAAAGAATGCATTATCTATACATTAAAAAGTCACTCAGAGTGTTATGGAAAAAGAGTATCTACAGATAACATTGACAAAAACAAAGCTGTGAGTACTTAACCGCTTATCTTTGCTTAAGTGTCCTCTTAGAAACACACATCTTCATATGCAACCTAATTTACAGACCTTAGATATGGACAAAATTTGCACACACCCTCCAGCTCTTCCATTTTATTATTTCAGATACTGGACTAGATTCTTTTCTTAGCTTCTTGGTTGAAGTGAATGCGTCTGTCTGTCAAATCTGGATTCTTCTGAATAAATGTTGCTAGTGCTTTTGCCCATATTTTGCTATAATTAAGTAGTTTCTGTGATTTGCCTTGATGAAAGTGTAGGATTTGTCCTTTGGGGTCTATGTTGCATCTAGTTTCTAAACAGGCCTTTGTAGTTAAATCATAGAGATGTGATTCGTTGTGAAACAATGGCATACAGCTAAGCTCTCTTAAGTAAGAAAATATGCACTATATGTGTGCATAACAAGAGTCTGAGGCAAAATTCTGTCTGGGCCACACAGTGGGGGCGGAAGATATGCTGGAAATGTACCGTGGCCAGCTGCTTGGGTGCAATTATGTGATATGTTCACTTTGATGGTAAAGCTAGCTTCAGATGTTCCAGTGAAACAGAAACATTCCAAACACTGCTTAAGAATTTAATTTTGCACTAAAATATTTGTGTCCTTCAAAAATGCATTCTTGTTGAAACAGCTTAAGCAATGACAGATATGACAAGGTACAACGTAGATATTCCATGTGCTCTGTGGCTCAGAGGAGAGTTTTGCCAAGCTGGATCAGTCAAGGGACATGGTGCGTTCACAAGAGAAAGATGAAAATAGCTGCAGTGTGTAATTGTCATCTCAGAGTTTGGTGGATGTGACACTTTACACCACCACCACTTGAGAATCAGGGAGTGTTACTGGAGCTGAGTGTTAAGTACATGAGCCTGAGCAGTGTAAATGTCACAGGAATAAGGAACGTTTGGGAACTGATGGTTTTTTCATAAATGAGTCTCCTGCCTTTGTTTATAGACGCAATTAAACTCCATGTACCGGTATGTTCAAACACTATCTTTTCCCCTCTCTCTTTCCCTTTTCTTCAGATAAGAGCATAGCACAGGTTATTCTGAGCTTACAGGAAATGACAGCGATATTAATCACTGATTAACCAGGATCTCTAACAAAGGCCCTGCTATTTTGAATATTCATATTGCCATGGCATTAGGAATGTCAGAATTGTCATTGTTCTGCTGATAGTGATACATCCCTGCTCTTCTCGCTCAGCATTTCCAGGATGCAGCCCTGATGAGAATGAGCCATGCTATTTCTTCTTAAGTGCTGCCCCTGTTCTCCAGATGGGAGGCAGAGGCACAGAGACATGAAATGACTTGGCCAGATCACATGTGATCCCACAGAGAGCCAGGAAAGGAACGCAGGTTTTCTTAATCCTTGCACAGGGAGGGAACTTTGTTTCTTATCAACAAAATAATTCGCATACCTGACATGAAAAGGTGTATGAAGGTGATGAATGTATGTGTGGGTACATGTACACATAGATAATACATATATAATGTGTGTGAGATATATAATATTAGATGTGTACTTCATTCAGACTTGGGCAGAAAGAGCTATTGTAGTGCTGGCTGAATAAATTTATGCAGATCAGTCACTGATGAAATTAATAAGCTCTAAAATATTCTTCAGGCAAATCAAATGCTTGTGGAACTGTTAGTCCCAGAGCCCCCAGCTTAGAAAATAGGTTATGATGGAAAAATTAGTCTTAACAGACGATGCAGGTGTATGAATAGAGAATTAGCCCTGCTACTACCCCAAGGATATTCTTGGTTTAAACCACCAGGATCAACTTTTGAGCCAGAACCTTTCTTGCACAGCTGGTAGTCACCTTTGGGAGTTCATTGCTTCAGGAGGCTGTGGAGGCAAGAAGTGCCAGCAGGACTCAGAGGGATTAGACATATTCATAAACTAAAGGAGCAAGCAGGGATGTGCCCTCTAATGTCACAAGTTGGAACACGGAAAATTCCAATTAGATTTAAGGCCAAAAAAAATTTTACCGTGACAGTGGTCAAATATAGCACAAGTAACCAAGAGGGGTTGTGGGATTTCCCATCCTGTGAGTGTTCAGGGCTGGACTGGACATGTCCCTGAGCAACCTGATCTGATTAGCCCTGCTTTGGGTTGGACCAAGGGGTCTCCAGAAGTGCATCTCAGCCTTAATTATTCCTCGATTCTCTAACTGTGTTACCAGCTCTCCTTTTTACTCCTCCCTATCTTTCTTCTCCTCCCCACCTGGCTCACATTCTTCCTAATGCTGCTGGTCTGACAGTAGGATGGGTTTGCTCTCCCCTCTTGCCCAGACACACTCGGGCTGTGGTCTTTAGGATTCCCATAATGCTCTCACATTTCATGTCTTTTAAGGCAAATTTCTTTGCTCTTCTTCCTGGAGATTTTCTAGTCCCATCTCCTTAAAAAATAAATGCTTGTTCCCTTGGATGGAAGGTCTATGGGACTCTCAGTTGGGTGGGAACCCTGGAATTCAACTGGCCAGAGAAAGAACTGGCCCAACCTTGCCACCAAACAGTGGTTTACATGGTCATGATACACTAGTCTCCCGATATTCATCACAGTCTTGCATTTTACCTAGCCCATGTTCCTTCACTGCCAGCACTAGTATGGGAGGCCTGCAAAGATTTGGTAGAAATTTTGGCTGAGTATCAAGTATGCATTCACTCAAAAGACATCGAACAGTCTTGGTCCATCTGGCAAATGGTATAACACTTTAAAAAGTGGAGGATATCATAGAATCACAGAATAGTTAGGGTTGGAAAGGACCTTAAGACCATCTAGTTCCAAGACCCCTGCCATGGGCAGCCATGGGACACCTCACACTAAACCATGCCACTGAAGGC
>JAVHNF010057035.1:0-11189 GCA_034783455.1 Micropsitta finschii
AAGCAACTATTTACAAACAGACCTGTAAGAAATCAACTACTGCTGTTGGGAACAACTACAACTCTGGCATATACACTGTATGTAGTACAGACATGCACATTTTAATTGTATTAAGCAATTACATGCACAATTGCAACATATTAGACAAAAACTACTTTTCAGAAGACAGAGGATTGTACAGGTAGCCAAGACACCTTAGTTCGTTTCAGATAGATTCAATGGTGAAAGGCACAGGGCAAACCCAGGTGTGCAGCCCGATCCCCATTCAGATCCTGTCACTGTGACTGCCATTGCCAAACCTTGGGCAAATCATTCATCCTCTCTGCATAACATGGCCCAGCTGGATGATGGTATCAATGGTGCCCGCCTTCTTTCTCAAAGCATCTTCTTGGCCATGTGAGTAACCCAGAAGCAAGCATAAGTCAATTGGACCATAAAGGCTAGCTGTACACAGGTCTGAACTCACTTTATGGATCTGACTAGTAGGCAGATCTGGAAATCTGTATCTGCAGTTCTTATTTTATCATGTGGTAAGCCTGTCCATTAGGCAGGCAGTTTTTCCCCCAAGACTATCCCAAATTTTGGACACACCTAACACACATGGTAGTGCTGGTGTTTTGGAGTCTCTTACATTTTTTATGAAGAGGAAACAGTTGCAGATTTAGCTCCTTTTTGTGCAGTCATAGGCACTGATTGTTCAATTTAATTTGTGTGTGAGTATCAAATGGAGAAATTATCATCTGACAGCTGAATGTTCCACTAAATCTTTTTGATAACAGTAGACAGCACTAGCAGGAGTTCATCCTGTTCAGTTCAAATAGTGGTATTGCCTATAGAAAAGTGGATTGCATCTGCACCTGTCCTTTTTCTATTATTCTTTTTTATTCTCTTTTCTTCACTACCTGCAGAAGTTTAAAGTTCTCAGGAAAGCAGGACTGAAGAATTATAAAGTAATCCAAATGATGCCATAAGTTCTTTGGTAGCATCTCACCGTAGCAAACAGTCATATATTTTAGATATGACTAGCTTCAGTCAGTGGACCTTTCTGAGTGGTTTGGCTATTCTGGGGACAGTATTTCAATTTTGATTAACAGGTGAGCAATGATATACAAAGAATATAGAGTACAATTAGCTCTAGACAGAAAGAGGTGGAGTGCTAGGACTCAGGGATGAAGCTCTGTCCCAGTTGCCACGCCAAGCTTAAGATCAAGGTTGGTTACTCCAAGATACAGTTAAGTGACTCACAAACTTGTAGGCAAAGCTGGTTTAAGAAATTCCTGTCCTCTGTGCTTATCCATGCTAGCACTTCAAACTGCTTCCACCACATTCTAACCTGTGCCTGATCATCGGGATGTTCTATGTTAAAAAAATAACTTAAAAAACCTGGAAATCTACCCCAATCAGTAATTAGCTGGGGCATGAGCTAATTAACGACATTTAAAATAAAGGTTAACTTTGCCAATAGATATGCCTAATAACAACCTATTAGGCCAAAGTATTAGGCATTTATTAAATTCTTTAAATTAGTAGAATTTTTACATACAAAAAATACATCATGAAAATACATCAACAGTTGTCTTCTGGTATTGCAAGGTCTGAGAACTTCTGTGGCTTTTTAAATCAAATTCTGATTCTTTGTGATCAAATTGATGCTACTTGAACCCAAGCCACTACCTAATTCCCTGTAAAATTACTTGCATGGTAAACAGATGACCATTTTCAAATGCAGATTATGATTTAAAGGAGGTGAATCTTCAAGAAGTATCTGATCCACCAGCTTTGGTTGTGGTTGAGATAATATTTCCAAACAAATTCTTCCCTTCTTCAGAAGAAAGTATGCTTCCCAGGGTTACAAGATTTTAAATAGCACAAGGAAAGTTTTTAGCCTTTTATTCAATTGTTCAAGGAGAGACATCCATCACCTTGTGTATGTCACATCCGCTGGCTTTGACTGGTCACCTTGGATATTTCAGTGATCTTAACAAGCTGGTATGTTTATCTCTGCCCTTTGTGACACAACTGATTTTCCAACACGAGTAAAACAGTAAACTATACTACCTGCCCACAGTCATACAAATGTTTCTAAAAATCTAACCACCTAAAGCATCCAGGCAAGAGACCAGCCACAGCAGCTGCAAAAGCTAACCATATTTTGCTGAACAGTAAACTACATTTTCCTGTTTCACTGTCACATTTTCAATCCATTCCTGAAGAATGAATACCTATATATATGGCTGACCTGGTACTGTGCAAAATTACAGAGCCCAGAGGCCACAGAAAAACTCTTAAATAGAAGCTGAAGTGATTAGCACAGTTTATCTTCGAGGGGAGATAACAGCAGGTATAATATAAATGCATACAACAATAGATGGCCTAAAAATTGGGATCTCTTATGAATGCTTCCTCAATAACTACAGGAACAAGGAGATAGTCAGTTGCAAAGTGCCTCCAATTACTACAGTGCAAACATAGTGATATTTTTTAAATATTAGCCTTGAAAAACACTTCAGATGCTACAAAAAGCCTGGGATCTTGCATGTCAGTAGTAATAGGAAAGAGAAAAGTCAGTTATTTCAGTGACAAGCAGTGTCTTAAGATGGTGGTTTTGGTCATATCTGTGGAACTCCACTGTGCTTTAGAGAGTTTGTAGACATAAGAGTATCAGGTAAAAATAAAGCATTTGTGCAAGTGGAACTGCAGCTCCATTTTTCTCCTGCAGGATTTCAATATATATTGATGATAATCCATACAGGGCAAACACATCTTAATTCTAAGCAGCCAAGAAACTATATGGCAGCGATATCATAGAATCATATCTGCCATAATAACAAAATTCAGAATCAGCGTGACACCTTTAACATTGATCCTTTTATGCTATTTATTGTCACCATTCAGGTAGAACTAGAATTTAAATAATGAGTGCTTGGGAAACCTATGAATGCGATCTTTGTGAAAAGAATAGAAGGAGGAAGATGTAAGTACCTTTATTATTTTTACAGGGGAAAAAAAAAACCACAACAAAACAAAACAAAAAAACCCTGACTTTAAAAAAACCAGCATATACCCAGGAAAACCAAAAACAACAACAAAAAAAATACAACCTAAAGCATTTAAAATTATGCAAAAGTTAAAAATATTCTCAGAATAATTGTAGAAAACACAGAACCACAAAATCGTTGTGCATTCTAAAAAGTTTAACTATTTTTCAAAAATCAAAGAGATGGAATTAAGATATCTTCAAAACCTACACTGAAAATCTGTGGAATATCTTTTTCAGCTAGGCTGTGAAAAAAAAAAAAAAAGTCCTTCCATTTCAAAAAGAATATCTTTAAAAGTCATTATGTAGTTGAATGATCTTAAAAGGGCGCATAGAGGCAGGCAAGGAAAATTCCTGACATGCATTTCAATGGCACCAGTGCAGTGGCATTTATAGTAACGTTCAAGATAAGCAGCAAGAATGTACACCATTATTTTAATTATTTGTGGCTTATTTATCTATCTTTAGGACTATTCTATCAGCTAAAGAATCCATCTGTCTAAAAAATATAGATTTTTCTTAAGTATTTGTCTTTAAAATACTGACATATTTGCCTAAATAAAGGCCTTTGAAGCAAAGGGGCTAATACTTTTGCCCAGATGAATCCAAATTTTGCCAAAGAGTGCTATGCTGGCGACCTGCCAGGAGCTTTAAGGCTAAGGCTAATTTGCATGAAATGGAGGAAATTGCAGCTGCCCTCAGAATTAATATGGAGACACAGACAGCCCCAATTGAGACAGAACATTGCACAACGGGATTTGTGAATACAACATGCCACACTTCCTTATTTAAGATGAAAGTAGCTATCGGCAACAGGGTAAGCCTCCATGAAAGCTACTTAAATACCTTTACCCCCACCTTTCAAGTCCAATGACCTCATTTCAAATCCAGGTGGGGGCTGTCACTAGACCACAAATGGAAATGAAAGTTGATTCCAGAAGACAACCACTTTCAGAAAAAGTGCTTGAGCATAGGATTTAATCCCATTCAACTGCTCTCCTGGAAGAGAATACAACTCAACACATCCTTAAAAGCACTCAAAAATTCCTTAATCAGGGCCTCAAAACACTCCTTATAATCGTTCCTTGTTGTCACCATCAACATCATCACATGAAGTTAAATGCACAAAAATGCTGAGCAGAAAGACAAGCTGCAATTCTCAGTGACCAGAACTGGCATTGTCAGTCAGTTCTAATTATTGATCCCACTACATCCATTCACAGGGTCTGATTTTGACTAGCTGCAATATCCTATAAAAGGGGAGTGAAAGGAAGTGGTCTTCTCATGGCATTATAGCTGGCAGGTCAGGGGAGACACTGGAAGAGATATTCCAATGTTCTAAAATCCTGCAAGACTGAAAAAATCCCATTCCCTCTCAGATTTACTCTCTCAAGCGCCTAACAACAGGCTACTAGTTCTGGCCTTGTGTGCAAGTCTCTTTCAGAGCACAACTTCCTTGAAGTAACTATTCTTAACATCCATTCCTGTGCAAAGCTGGGAAAATATGAATGTAGAAGTACCAAAGCTAGGATTTCTTCCCCAAATTCTTAACAGGTTGCCCAGAGAAGTGGTAAATGCTCCATCCCTGGCAGTGCTCAAGGCCAAGTTGGCCAGAGACTTGGGTGACATGGCCTAGTGTGAGGCATCCTTGCCCATGGCAGGTGTATTGGAACTAGATGATCTTAAGGTGCTTTCAAACCCTAACTTTTCTACTATTCTGTGATTCTTCCTGGATAAACATCTACATTCTGCCACATACACTATGGGGAAGCCCAAAGGCTTTTAGAGCATACTGAGTTTCTTTCTCTGAGAGATTTTACTATTTTTATTTCAAAATTACTATAGAAAGAATCACGTCTCTTCCTCTCCTCTACAGAATTCTAGATTTTCTTTCAATTTCATACAAATAACATATGTTACATTCAAAGAGCATAAAACTACTTTGTTCTTGCCTGTTTGTTTCTTTTAGGTGTTTAACTTTTAAAAATCAGACTGCAGAAAAATTAAGTCTCTCTACATAGGCTGCAGAATTTTATTAATCCACCTCTGTTGCTGAAAAAGATCCCACCATCCTTCCCATCTGGGCTACATGTGTCCTTCCTCCTCCCTTGTGTTAACACGTCTTTGTACAGCTCAGAATGAGATGCTGACGTGGGTTAAAAATGCCAAAATGTTAATTTAATTCAAACTGATCACAAGCAGGATTACTTTAAATCCAGGTGTACATAAATTCCTGTACCTGCCATATGACCCCTACATTACAACAGCTGTGAAAGTTGTGATACCATTAGCAATATCAAATGGTTTCTTAAAAGCACTCATATATGGGGTATTTTTCTTTGAAAACTTGCCTTTTCCTGTAAGTAAATGATGACGTGGTTGAGACAGAATAAGATTGAGACATAAATCACTGAACTGAAAAGCATGGTGCTACCAAACTAATGCCTGCTTGAAACAAAGTCTATCTAGTGAGAGATCTGAGAAGCATAATAAATTTAATTCCAATAATAGGCTAAGGGGTGACCTGATCTAATTGTAAATGGGGGGAAAGCTAATAGTGGAAAGTTCTTTAATCTAGCTTTAAAAGGATGTAAGACAAGACTATTCCTGATATCCAAAACTAGACAAATTTCACTTAGCAATAAGGACATTTTTAAACAGCAGGAACTGGCCATTGGGACAACTTGCCATGAAGCATGCTGGATAATCTATCACAATGTCTTTAAATCAAGGTTTTATGTCTCTCTAGAAGACACTGATGTTGAGAAGCTGCCCAGCTAAGTGCAGGTGTTACTAGGGGGATTTTAATGGCCTGTGCTATGAAGTTAGCCCTAGAGCATTAGAGTGGTATGGGTCTTCCTTGAAATCTGTTTAGATTCCTTGTGGTTCTTTAAGGATTATAGAAAGCAAGACAAACATGCAAGGACAGCATCTGCTTTGGTCTGCTGAAACTATTCACTAAGTGTTTGTGCTGTATCTACTATCCAATACTCATTTGTTTCCAATGAGTTTCAATTAAGAGACATCATACATGGTTTTCAGAAGTCAATTTCTTACATATTATAGTAACCTCGCTATGAAAACTACTAATTTTTGCCAGACAATATATGCTTCATCTACCAGAATGTATAAAATGTATACAAAGAATGTTTAAAGGCTAATGGCAAGGGCTGTGCAGGGCATGAATCATAAACAAGAGGAAAAATGGTCAGTTAAATATGCTCATGTCTTGGATTTGGTAATCTCTGGGGTGGGAAGCAAGGCAATTGAGATTTGTATTTTTAAAGATGTCCTTCATTGTTTTGAAATTTTATCCAAGCTTCACAGAGTAAATTGCCAGTGAGAACAAATACTATAAATCCAGTTCATCATGGTTAGAAAATGAGTGAAAAGAATTGTTTGTCAACCAGTCAATCCCGATGCATTTGCCTCCCTGTTCAGGTTTGCCTTCATTACTACAGTATATATTTTCAATATCGGTGCACTAGAAGCCTGAAGTCAAGCTGTGAACTCTTCTGTAACACACGCTCATAAATGGAAGAGGAAAATCTTTGTTCTTCCAGTTTCTCACATACTCCGGCTAACCAAACACTGTTCTAGTTTTAACAGATAAATCCATCATTTAATCTCAACTGAACATAGCCATGTTCCATCAGAAGAGACTCTGTCATAGTATTGGGGAAAATATTTTTCTATGTTTCTATTACATGTCAATTTACTACTTTACTGTCTACTGAAGGCTTCTTAAAGGCACACACTGTTCTCCAATCCCCTCTCTGATTCGTGTCATAGCAAGCTGTTGTTAAAAACTGATCACCTGTCCTTTCTGCAACATTTCTCAAACCTCAGCCTCAGCTTCTAAAACAGTGTTAGAAAAACACAGTTTCCTACTACAACTTACTGCCCCTTGGCTCTCAATAAGGAAAACCTATATTGCCTTTTCTCTAAAGGGCTCACACCAGCCTTTTCATCCTGCCAGATTTTACCTTTCCATAGGGGTAACCCAAGGACTAATTATGTTCATCCCATCACTCATTTGGAAAGGCAAAGAACTTACAATAGCAAAAAGAAACTGTACATCCATTGAATATTTTCTAGAGTTTTCTTCACTCTGAAACTCTTAAATATTCCAGCTGAATTCATTGAAGTGATGGGGTTTTTTTTAATCAATTTTTTGTAACGGCAAAAACTTTTGAAGATACTTCTAACTTTTAGGAAGCCCTTGTCATACTTACTCATCTGAAAAGCTGCCTTAGCACAGCACGTAGAAAGAGGAAACAGCCGCCAGCAGAGTAGTTTATGTTCTCAGTTTCAAGTACCTGACTGAAGAAGTAGTCTCTGGATCCTGGCAGATGCAAGTTTTCACTGCAGTTTCAGCAGCTTACCCATGGAGGGATGCAGCAAGGCTGGCCCAGATCACAGCCTTGCCAGTACTTGCCAGGTGGTAGCTTCTTGAAGAAGGCCTTGCCCAGGCTTGAGAATGTCTTCCTACCCATAAAGAGCTGCTACCTGTAACTGGCCTTGCACCCTGTCCTAAAAGACAGGTGTAAGACAAAGAAAGGAATCACTAAACTCAAAATGTAAAACCCCAATAGAACCACAATAAAGATAATACAGTAGTTCAAGAGACTTATGCAAGGCTGTAGCAAGGGAAAAAAAAAAAAAGCCTACTGGAGGCAAGGAGGACTTAGAGACAGGACTTGCATCCAAAAAGTGTTGAAGAGTGGAAACAGCGAGGAAGTAACTGGGCAACACAGAATCGTAAAATGACATAGGTTGAAAAAGACCTTTAAGATCCTTGAGTCTAACCATTAACTGAGCACTGCCAAGTCCACATAAGAGAGAACCAGAGAGAAGAAAGGAAATAAAAAAATAATTTAAATTGAATAACTGGGAAAATTTCTCTTGCAGCAGAAGGAATTGAGCTGTAGAACTGTTATCCCCAGAAGTGAACAGAGATGGAAGAAAGCTGTGCAAACAAAATCAAACAGAAGAAAAAGAACTAAATAACCTAAGAAGCTTTCTCCACTGCTGACTGCTGTGATTGCACAATCTGGAGCAGCTGGTAAACTTAGGAGAAGTGTAGCGACTATTACAAAATATCCATAGAAAATGGAGGACCCATACCTCCCCCCTTGTTAGTAGCATGTTACTGATAGAAACGGTTTTCCATGCCCAAAAAAGATTATAGGCTTCCCCTTTAAGGAACATGTAAGCATGGGAGCATTTTTGATTCCCTAATAACAGGAGAAGGAAGTGAAGGAGGTCAGAGTCCTGTAGACCTCTCTGCACTCCCTGTGGTCTAGTTTAGGAGACTTAAAAGGATTCAGATTAACTGGGGTGGCTTTGTTGATTACATGCAGAGAGGAAAATGACCCCATGTGGTAAGTGTTTCCAGGACAGCTGCTCCATTGGTGAAACACTGCTGCATTCCAGAAATAAACTCCAGTCAAAATCAGCAGCTTGAGTCCTCTCTGCAGAAACGTGCCTCTACCAAAGTTGCAGCAGTTCCCAGATAAATGGGAAGCCAGCAGCACAAATTCCTGCTTGGCTCTGCTTTGAAATAGAAAATAGTACAAAAAGATGCTTATACAACATTAAAAACTCAGTCTTCATAGTCACATAATTGTCGGGCTGAAAACAAAAAGGGAAAATTCAGAATATTTCTGGCTGGGATGGAGAGCTAAAACTAGCACAGTTCCCCAACACTCCAGGCCTGTCATGAGCTTTTCAGCATTGAGTGCCTATCGGGACTTCAGTGTAAGAGGTTCTGGTTGTCATTCCCATGTGGTTCAGCACCTACCAATGCAAAGTGTTGAAACATGCAAAAGATGACCATCGACATTTGAAGCAAGATAGGAGGCAATGTTGTTCCTTGCCTAGCCTCTTCCAGCTCCCAAAAGTTAATGCAGAGCTGTCCTCTCATTACTGAGGTGAATTCTGAGCCATGAAAATAAATTTGCTCAGAAGCCCCAAGGCATTCATGGTTTACTAAAGACATACTTTAAGCAGCAAAAGTACATGAGACAGCTTCCAAGTTTACACAGGTTACAACTACAAGTTTAGAGGTGGCTGCACTGGGAAAGGCCCATGAAATCTGAGGGGTGAGGAGTGGAGCCAAAACACTAAGCTACAGTTTCCAACAGACAACAGGGCACTTTCTCAGTATTCTGGGCTCACAGGGTAGGTGTCACACAAGAAGCAGGCTGCACAAATGTTTGTGGCCCTTCCTCTTTCTCACTCTGAACAATCATAAGCAAAATACCCCGCTCTTGTCCAAATGCCTTCTCTGTCTGGTGAAACCTGGTAAGGTGTTCCCAGATGCTCCACTGCAGAAGGAAGGTATTGCAGGCACATCACTCACAGATGGGAAAGATGAAGCCAGAAGCCATTGTTGAAGTTATAAGGAACAAATATCAGCATAGCAAAGGGACTGCTGGGTCCCTTTTAAAATTTACTTAAAGAAACTTCCACCAACTGGTGATACAGCAGTGCAATGCTCCTGTGACTCAACATACCACCAAGCCAAAAGCCATCAGGTGACAAAACCTTCGGCAGACCTATGCATTGCAGAGCAGAGGATGTTATACACTGAAACAAATTCATGGCTGTTGCATAATGTGGTCTTAAATAACTGAAAACTTCTTCTAACCTATTGCCTCTTTCCCTTTAGGCCCTGCAAATTCCTCCACAAGAGCCACTCAGCTAGTGCGAAAGAACACAGTACCAATCAGAAAGTATAAATTCAGGAAGCACCATTTCAGCTTAGCTCAGCCTCACTCCCTGGCTGCATTCTTGTATTCTACAGCTATTTTCACAGTGGCATAGCTTATCAATCCTAGGGATTTTCACAGCTTTAGAATCACTGCCTGTAACAGCAGAAAAACATTAAGCATAAGCAACATCAGGCATCCCAAAATACAGATACTGAATGTCTGTAACAGAGTATCATGTAAACAAGTAATTCAGCTATCCACAAAGAGTGACAACCCCAGTTCCAGTTGCAAGAGAAGCTATGAGGACAGCTATACCAGGTCAAGTTAAGAAGTCACCAAGTCCCATATTCTATCTCCGATATCACCTACTAGCACATGCTGAAGGAAAGACTGTAAGAAAGAATGTGTTCCCTGTTCTTCACCTTGCTGCACCTTTGCAGACTGCACAATCAGTATCTTGGCAGCTTGTGGCTTAGGCTGTTCCCTCTAAACCATAACATGCACTTGCCACTTGATGAGTCCACATTTTCCAGAAATTCCTCGAGATCTTTCTGAATCCATCCATAACTTTGCCATTGAATGATGCAGAGGTCAGTAAGTCCCACAGTTTAACTTTGTGTTATGTGGAAAAAATGTTTTCTTTAGCTTATTTAAAGCACTATTTTGTTTTGTTTGGTTTTTTTTTTTTAAGATAAAAGGATGACTACAGCATTGAAAAAAGGGGAAAACACATATGCAAGTATAAAGATACCAAAAACATGTAGCAGAGTTCTCACCTAAGAAAGTGAAGGTGAAACTTTGCAAAGCAAAGAATTAGGCAGGTTTTACACATGAAAATAGAGACCTATGCTCTTTTGTTGTTGTTGTTGTTGCCTTTTTGTTAAGTGCACAGCAAGTAAACCCACCTACACTCCAAACAAGCCACACTTGCAACAGTGCATTACCACAGATTTCTCTCTCAGTTACCTTCATCTTTCTTCTAGCCACAGACTTAATGTCTGACTCTACCCCCTGGTAGTCTCTTATCTTGAGTCCATTTGGAAGCTCTTTCAGTCAGAAGCTGTCTTATGGCTAAATGCGGCAGCCCCAGCAGTAGGGAAAGTGTCATGATACAAACAATGAGGGCAAAATGGAAGCAAGAGCCAAAGCTGACTGTACAGCTTGTAGCCACAGTCTGAGAGCTAGTTAAGAAGAAGTGGAACAGTCACAGCATGAGATTTATTAAGTAGTAGATAATAATTTTACATTACATAATACACAATGTCGCATACTATATTAAACCCAGTATTGTGAGCCTCATATGTTCAACTACTGATCAAGTCCCAAAATAAACATAATTATGTTCTTTATGATACACTGGTGGTTATTCTTATCACCCCCTTTTTATTTATATACATATACATATATATATAAAAATTGGCATTGCTTTTTACTTG
>JAVHNF010057036.1:0-11968 GCA_034783455.1 Micropsitta finschii
TTAGCTAGTCCAACCCCCCTGCAATGAGCAGGGGCATCTTCAACTAGATCAGGTTGCTCAGAACCACATCCAGCCTGGCCTTACATTGTTCTGTGCCCCTTCAGTCAGTGGAAGAATTAATGAGTGTCTTTATCTTATAGACATGTGCCAATAGGGTATCTGTAGAGGATGAGTCTCTCTTGCCAAGGTGGGCTTGATTTTGTTCTTAGAGTGGTGGTGGACCTGCAGGAAGAAGAAGGCAAGAAATCGTAGTTGTAGACACATTGTGGTTAATACACAGTGTTGCCATTGAAACCCATAAGTGTGCTTCTAATTAATACACAGGTGAAAGGGTACTGCAAAATATAACCATGAAAGGTAACCTTGAGTTTGCATCTAAGTGTGTGCTTATGTCTTTAGTTACGTGCACTGGGACTGCGTGTCCTCAGCTTGCTTGCGTGTGCGCTGTGCTCCTGTGCGTAGAAATGTGCGTAGTCATAGGACCTATGTTCCCCATCAGATTTAAAATGCCAACAATCCAAGTGAAAACACGGGAGGGAAATGAACAAACAGAACAATTTTGCCAGGAGATATGTTTGCTGCTTTTGTTTTCCTCAGGAATAAAGAGAAAAATGAGGGTGAGGAGGCAAAGGGGATGAATGTGTGTGTGTGTGTGTGGTGGCTGGAGTTGGGAAAGACAGAGACAGTTTTGCTCTATAGCTCACAGAAGTCTCATCAACCTCTGCCTTGGATGCTGAAAGCTGCTCCTTGGTCATGCGTGCAAAGGCTGGGAGACGGAGGCAGAGCAGGACCTGGGGGAAGGAAGAGAAGAGAGCAAAGATGTCGAAGGGGGTGGGGAAGACGTGGAACAACCAAAACAGTTGCAGGGCAGAGGAGGGTTTAGTTTAATTAGGAGGGAACATGAGGGAGAGCTGGAGCAGCACACGCACCCACACGCATGCACACACCCTCTGCTCCACACCCTCACCCCCCAGTGAAGAGAAAAGTCATCACACCAATTGCTTCATGCTCTGGCAGTCAAGTGATAAACTCAGGAGCCGAGGGTCCTGCTCTCCTTTCCCGCAGTCCCTCTGCCCAAGTGCACCACGTCTGAAATAATGAAGCAGATCTGATGAAATTTTCGCTGGCTGCAGCAGCCACGCTAATTTGGAGATGGGCTCATTAGTTTAATGACCGATCCGAATAATCACAATTCATTAGCATTAGTGCCACTATTGTCAGCTCAACATTAGCCCTGGGCTCCCCTTACACAAAGATGCAGAGTTATATATTTAGAGAGAGGCTGTATTTATGAGCAGGGAAAGAGAGAGGGAGAAAGCGAAAGGAAAACTAAGCAATTGCATTTTATACTCTTATTCTTAGCCTTTACTGTGCATCTTTGTTCATTAGGGATCTACTCAAAGGAGAATCACATAAAAATGAGGTTTTGAGAGAGTGTCAGTGTGGGTCAGCCATGGGAATCCGCTCCTGGGAGGTGAACATGGGGGCTGAATTTGCACATAAAGGCAGTGTGGGTTTCCTTCGTGGAAGATGCTGTTGACTTTGGTTATTTCTTCGATCCAGAGATGCTGGGGAAGTGCTTAGGGTTTGGAACTGGAAGAAGCTCCAAGAGAAGCTCAGAGACTTTAAGGTATTTGAACTGCTTCTCTCAAAGCCCATTTGAAATGAGTTCTCTGTTAACTGGTGAAGGTCTCCTGGAAAGACTTTGGGTCTCATTTTGTGTCATGGTGAAGGTATGATCTGGTAGATCTCCCAAAACCAATGAAGCTTGTAGAGGGGTGGCTTAAATGAAATGAGATTCCATTCCCAAAGCTCTGGTGGTGGTAGCAACTTAGCTGTCAGCTCCAACTACTGCTCAGTTCAGTGCAATAAAACTAGATTAATTTAACGTTAAGGCTGTACAAAATGTCAAAACCCACAAATTATGAGCCATGATGTTTTCTTGGGCTGCCTGCATGTCATGTCTGTCTCCTGATAAACATCTTTTCATGTACAGAATACTTGATTCAGTCCTGCGCTTTGTAGAAAATGCAGGAATGTGTTAAGACTGCTCACGCTGTAGGAAAGAATGAATGTGATAGTTAATAGTAGGATTTGCATTTCCTTGCCTTGTGATCTTTAAAGATGGCTAAATTGTATCAGTATTTCTGTTGCTTTTTTGTTTTGTTGTGTTTTTTAATCTGATATTCTTTAGACAGTATATTTTATAATACCTAGGTCAGTATGTATGTATGCCTTCGTTTTTCATAGGATTTTGCCAGCTCTAAAAGAGAAGAATACTTTTATTAGTCTAGGTTTGACTAATAAAAGTATTCTTCTAATACTTCTAATAAAGAGTACTTTTATTAGTGTAGGTTTTATTTCCCACCGAAGCACAGCCCAGTCCCTGTTCCTGTGCCTGACTTGCCAATGCCTGTGTCGTGTGTCAGAGACGTGTGGTGGGAGAGCCGGGCCTGATAGATGGTGTGTCTACATCCAGTTAACTACTGTTGAAACACAGGTGTTCCTTAGGCAGTATCTAACAGATCTTGCTTGTTTGCTTTTCCTCCTTTCTTTGCTGCTTTGAACAGAGGCGCTTTTCTTTTCACCTTTACAACTCACCTGAAGGGGCATTCCATCACAATTATATTGACAAAGTAAGATATATTAAAATAATATCTCCGAGACTGGGAATAAATCACTGATATTTGGGGAAGCTTTGTAACACCCATCTGTCCATGACCTGAGTTTATATATTGATATATTGAGGAGAGCACAAAGCACCAGAGTCAGGTGCGTAATAGCAAAGTCAAAAGCATTTAGAAACCTAAGGATGATTGACTACAGAGGGTTTCTCCACCTAATTTATTTAAACACTTCTGAAAGTTCTGCGCTGTGGGAAGATACATTCATTTGGACTTTGGACCTTCAACTTAGATCTCCAAAGTGAGGGGGTCTGGCCCTTTGACCTTCTCTGCAGTTGGAATCTGGTGAGAACAGCAGAAAAGTCCATACCTGAATCACTAAGGATTGTCAAAGAGACTCTTCCTTATAAGTCCATTGTCTCAGAGAAGTATGTCTTTTGGAGAAAGGCCTTTTGCTATAAATGGATAGTTCAGTTCCTTTCATGTAACCATTGGCACCAGTTGTATTAGTGAAGTATGGAGAATGGGAAAACATTCCCATTTGCCTTTACTACCTTCAGCTCCTCAATGATGACACCTCTTGGGATGCTTCCTTTTACCATGCATGGCATCACTGGATTGTCTCACAGTGTTACCTACCAAGGTCTTCCCAACTGCTGGCAGTTTGGTCTGGCAAACAAATATCTGGAACCTATGTTCCTCCAAAATGTAGCTGGGGTATTGTAAAACCCTTATGATTTCCTACTTGTAGTAACTCCAAAACCTTTCCCTTCCACATGGCCTTATATGTTGCTTAATGTCTTACTTAACATTTATCTTTTTCTTCTACAGAGATTTTCAGTAACAGGAAGCTGATATTTCTTTAAATATTTCTTATTCCTAAAGAAGCTTTTTAAATCTCTGTAAACCCTTGAAAATCCAATTTCTTAACTACAGCTTCTTTGGCTTTTCAAGTATAACAGGAATTCCCTGGCCTTGACTAGATGTTTCAGGAATATTATGACTTGCAAAGTTAAAACCCCGTAAAACCTGGGAAAAGACAACAGAGGAAGTCTTCTTCATCTTGTAGCTTTTGGGTTGTCTGCTCTGCTGAGCAGTTTACTGGGCCACATTAGTAGGAAATAGCTGTACATGGGAGAAAAGTACTGTGGTATTCCAGACATGAATCTAAACTAAAAGTGGTCAAAATCTGTTGGTTTTCAAGCAGAGATAAAAGGGCTGTTATAGCCAACCAGGCTGTCTTCTACTGGACATGTACTTGGTGGAACAAGTTAAATGAAGCTAGATAATTGCTTTTTATTTGGAGAAGGGACCCAAGTCTCTCCAAAGGAGGAGCAGTTTCAAAGGAAGAAGAGAAACGGGGAGAGCACTCAGTGAATGTTTGCGTTCTTCTTCTTTGTTGTTAATCAAAGACCAGCTTCCTTCAGAGGAGGATTTCTTCTGTCCCTTGCGTGTAGTAAACTGGAGTTAACACCAGTAGAATGAGGAAAAGGGACTGGGGGATGAAGTGAGGTGTAGGAGGTTGGGAGTGGCCTTGAAGTGCCAGCAGCATGGGATTGGTTGAGCATCTAGAACTGAGGCTATAAGCTGTTTCCTTGTGCTTTCAGGAGTATCAGAAAAAGAAGACTTCAGTACTGGTGTGAGGGATCACTTCTCTACTTGTTTTCACTGGGTGCAGTTTACCAAGTGTTCTTTTTTGCATCCCTTTGATTAATGCCATCATTGCATCACTGTGATAGTTGTCACTGATCAGGTTATTTCTTTGGTATCTCTGCTGGATGTGGGAGTGGGATCTTCTTCAAGTCCTTATTGCTGTTTAACCATTTGGATAACTGAATAGACTTTTATGATTGCTTAGTTTGCCAGTGTCTGACCTGTTTTGGAAACCTGCCCTTCTTTAAGGGATTCAATAGATATAAGTTCTTTGAAATCGGGTGCTGATTTGATGGTTTTGAGTGCTTTAAGAACCTGCCTCTCAGCTCATTCAATAGTCTGACTCCATGTCTCAGTTTTGGATATAGTTCAGAGTGATAGTCGTTAACCTTGCATTGCTTTTTGGTGTCTCAGTTCATGCAGTATTGGGCGTTGGAGGCATCGATCCTGGTTTTTGCTTTGTTATTAACTTGTTGTGCAGACGAGTCGTTTATTTTTCCCTGTGATCTGTTGTCCCCTGAGCTCGGGAGTCTGATGGCGTCCAGCTTGTACATTAGGTTTGATACCGCTTTGTATCCAGAACCAAGCAACTGAAATTGGAAGCAGCCTGTGATCATTTTGCTTTTCCTGTCTGCTCTTCCTTTTCCTTCCCACCTAACAATGGTAATGGCAGAGGATGATTGCTATTTACATGGGAATCACCATACTGGATTCAATCAACGGCCTCTGCAAATGAAATCAGTACCAGATGCTATAGATGAAAGTGCACGAGTTCTGCTGAATGAAGAACTTTGCAATTACGGGCCCATAGATACATTCATTTTTTAGCTCAAGTTCTAGCCCCAGATGTACAGAAAAGGGGAGTTACTGTCTGGGGACCCCTGTTTTCAAATTCCTTCGAGGGAAACATGCAGTAAATGTTAGAGGCACCTCTTCTTCTTTGCACTTCGTGTACTCCTTGCGGCAGGAAATGCTGGCCATAACGCATCATATTGTAAGTTGAACTTTGATTCTGCCTTTACTGCACCCATTTGCTGTATAAAAGACAGATCTTAGCAGAATGTCAGGCACTTCACAGCTACAGAACTGTAGTGGTATGTCCTAGCCCTGACCATAGCGAATGGTCCCAAAGAACACCCTTGGTCTTTCTCATGTCCTCAGCCTTGTTTTCTGTCTGAAATGTTGCCCATGCAAAAGAGTGCCTGAAGCACAGCTGGCATGCAGGCAACTTCAAGATACTGGGAAGCACGTATGGGTGGTAAATCCTGTGGCCCAGCACTTTTATAGTGTAGGATTATATTTGTGTTCCTAGTCTAATTTTAGTTGGAAGGGAGACTATTACAAGCTAGGTGTGCAAAGGCATGTTTATACTGGGAGATTTTATGTCAGTTGAAAAAACCCAAAGGTATCTTTGGCAATATGGATCATGCTGGAACTCTCTCATATTCTGACCTGGGAGATTTTGAAGCCTCTAGTAACACTGGTAAAACACTGTCGAATCTGACCCACCGCTGAGCTGTTTGCTTTCACTTACTGCTCTCTTCATTACAACAGGACTTAACAACACACACACTGTCATTCTAGCAAACAGCAAGTGACATTCATTTCACTTTAAGTAGATGTGGATTGCATATAAATTCACCATCAGGAAGTTGTGCAAGCCATACACAACAAGCCTTTCTTTCTTCCATTCATTTTAGCTGGTATTCCTGAGCACTAATATTTAAACTAGGATTTGTTTCTACAGACGTTGAATTGATCCAGCTGGGTCTGCATTGGCTCCGGCTTCTCCCTGTCACCGCTGAGGTTTTTCTGCTGTCTTAGTTGGCAGAAGGGGGTGTGTGCATGAGGACAGTTTGGGCACTCGTTTCCTCTTTGGCTGTGATGAGGGGAGATACCTGCATACGCTTGCTTGTTCATTAGCATTGCTTGTTCTGATTGTTAACAATCAGATACAGAAAAATATGCACTGAGGGTGTTCCCTGCATAAATTCAAATGAGTGCTGGCAGCTGGCCCACCTTTCTGTGAGATCAGGTTCTCTCTTTTCCTAGCACTCTGTTGAGGACACAGCTAGCATAAGAGTGGCATTGTCAAAGGCAGCCAGAAGGTCCAAATGACCTTCAAGTGGCCACTGATGGGAATGTCCTTGGCTAAGGTACCCCTGGAGATTTTAAAGGGGCATAAGCACTTCTGTCATGAATCAGAGGAGGGAGCTTGAGAGACCTCTACTTGAGAATTGGGGCAGCCTAGAGATAATACAGAGTGGTGTCAGGGAATATTATGTATGCAGGCACTCGTTCAGGGGCCAGGACATGGCAGGAAAATGAGAGCCTTCCACAACAGGATAGCTCCTAAATCATGTGCCATAAGAAAGCAGGACTTCCAGAAATACAGAAGGATCCCTGTAGTGTACTTAATTACAGGGATGAGAAAGCCCTTTTGTTGCAGTGGAGGTAAAGCAAAGGTTAAGCTCGGTGTAGGATGTCTGTATGTCAGTTCTGTTGAGTGCCTCACTGCTGGGAATGAGTCAGCTGGAGCTGACCAGTGATGTCTTTCACCAAGCCATGCCAGTGCTAGTCTGGGCAGATCAAGAACGTGTCAGCTTGATGGTAGGAGGATGAGTAAGTCTGCAACACCTAAAAGCTGGCATGAGAGCAGTGCACTGCAATTTCCTCCCCAGCTGGCATGTATTTGTGGCCAGCAGGCCTGCTGGGAGCCAAGAGCAGAACTGAATGACAGCCTGGGTTAGAGCTTGGGTGTTAAAGGGCAAGGTTTTTACACAGGATCCTGTCGGAGGTGAATGGTCTCTGTAGCCCTGTAGGGAGAGCTTGGAAACCATGGAATACCTACAAATAACCACCTGGTTTGTTGCCTTACACATCAGACCTTCTGCATATGGACTAAAGAAGGTAACAGCAGCAGAAGCAGGCATGTGGGGCACCCTGTGTAATGACTGCTAACAACAGCCTGGCACCCAGATGTGCCCAGCTTTGTCTTGCGCGAACACTGTAGAACACCAGTTCCTTGTGGGTTGTGCTGGAGAGCAGGCCTGGAAGGGCAGCTGCGGAGAGTGGATTTGGAAGGAGCTTTGCCAGGCTCCTCAGTTTCTAGGTTGAGTGCTTTTCACTTCTTGTCTCGAGATGGTCTTTGTTCTTTTCAGTAATCCCTCATTTTCATACTCTTCATATTTTCCTGTAATTCCTGAAAGAATTTATTTCCAAGGAATCGTGCCAGTCATTAAACAGCAATTTCTGGCTTAGCCCTTTGCAGGCTCCTGGTTTACCTTATGTGGTGGTTTTTGATTCACTAGGAAAAAAAATGCTCTGCTACATAAAGATAACACGTGTATAACAATGTATAGCACTAGGATATTGCTTCCTAGAGCAAGGTGTGAGAATCACAATCTGCACAAACTGATGAGCTTTAGTTAGAATTCAAATGCCCATTGTGTGAACTAGAGACACTTGAATTTAAAAAACACCCCTTTCTGGAGTCTGGAAACCAGCGTGTTGCATTGCATCACTCCCTGGGAGCACAAGGCAGCCGTTCCCATTGGAAACACCAGTAAAGGTGCCTTGGATGTGTGATCTCTGCCTGTGGCTTCACAGTGCCGTGCAGGGGAGGCAGAGCAGATGCTCCTCTGGGGTAGGGCTCTGCCCTGACGTTACCTGCAGCCCCTCAACTACAGAGCACAACTGTTAATCTTCCCGTGGCCCACACAGCACCTCCCTCAGCCATCCACACCTGAAGGCGCTAAGGGAGTCATAAAACAAGCTGCTTGCTTGGGTTGCTAGGGAGTGGCGGCACGAAAGCTCCCTTTGGAGTGGGATTATGGGATATAAGCCATGCACCTACGCAATCCTCGGCATTTAATTTCCCTGATTTATTAGCATGAGCTTCTTGCACCTTCAGGGATGGTGAGCTATCTTCGCTTTGTAACAGGGAAATACCCGCCGTGCCGTCCTCCCTTTGCTGACTGGCAGCCAGAGCCAAAGCGGTGGCTGTGGTGGGTTAAGCTGTGGGTTGCTTGCAGAGCTTTGGAAATAAGATTGAATTGCAGTGGGATTGCTGCTCCTTTCAGACTTCCTAATGGAAAGATGCTGTTGGATACTCTGGTGGGTTATAGCCCTTAATGCCCCTGATTGCTCCACAGCAGAGAGAAATTTCCAAGAGGAGCCTTAATCCAGTGGCTGGGACTTTCATGCTTCCCGTTCTTCAGGGATGCTCGGAGGGAGCTCTGCTTGTGGGGTTTGAAGCTCTCTGTCTCCTTACAGAGGGAGTGCTCTGGACGAGGCTCCAGCACCTATGACAGCTTCTGTTTCTGTTTCACTTGGGCAAAAAGAGAGAAGGGAAATGCCCTGGAAATACTTTGAATATGATTCTGCTCCTGACTGCTGGTCATTTGCAGCGGGTCAGCACAAATCATTCTCGTGGGCGACCACTGACAGTTGCAATGTGTTTCTGAGAGGCTGGTTAAGAAAATGATAAACTGAGAGGGAATTAGCTGCTGCCTGTTTGTCAGCCGGTTTCAGTGGTGCAAAATGCAGCTTTGCTGTTTCCCCATGGCTGTCCCAGTTTCCGTGTCCAAGAAAAAAAATATCCCTTTCACAAAAGAGGCTCCCGACAGGCAATTATTGTACTGCTGGCACAGATTTTGCCTTCTCAAAATTAGCTCGCTCAAGTGAGCCAAGATGACAGCACTTCTTGGAATCTGTTGGTCAGAGGAATGGAGCTGGCTTTCTTGGAAGTTTTCTAGCTCTCCCTGGCTGGGGACAGAGTGGGGATGCCAAAAGGCAGAGGTGTCAAAATCTCCCCTTTGAAGTTAGTCAAATAATTTGAACATTTCTCACCTCTACCTTCAGACTATTGGGGTTAATCCAGTGGCATATGGTAGCCTTGAAAGCCCTCCAGCCCGCAGATCAGAGTTGTCTCTCTGCTTTTAATATGTGTGAATTCTCCCCTGCAATCTCTCCTCATTCCTGATGATGTTAACAAATCACTGCACAGCTCTGGACTATTTCTTTAGAGATCCCCCAAAGCAGCAGCAGCCGTGGCCACCTGAAGGGTGCTGAAAGGTTGTGGCACCGTGTGTGCCCTCTCAAACCTGTGCATTTGCAGGGTGACAAGAAGGCTTGAGCAGGGAGCCTGAGATGAAACACTTGGGTTCACACGTGAGATGTAAAGTTGCTTTCTTTATTTGCAGCCATTCCTACTCTTTATAGACTTGCTATTTACACACAAGGGAGAAAACCTGAAAGTCACTCTAAAAGCACCCTAGGGAGAAATACAAAGGAGGGGGGGTTGGAACTCTAAAGCTGCAAGGCATGAGCTGCAAGACATGTGCCTGTCCTTCTGAGGAGGCTCTGTTGGGAGTAGTTTAAAAGCAATGGCCATGGTAGAGCTGGATGGTTCAATGCTGGGGTGCAAACCTAGGAACTGCTGGATTTATGACCAAGTCATTGAC
Organism: Micropsitta finschii; assembly: GCA_034783455.1. Lineage (NCBI taxonomy): Eukaryota > Metazoa > Chordata > Aves > Psittaciformes > Psittacidae > Micropsitta > Micropsitta finschii. Next base: position 9,743 of record JAVHNF010057036.1, read on the forward strand.
ACTGCTTTGCCACAGACCTTCTGTGGGATCCCAGGCAAATTCTGTGACCAGGTTGGTGAGATTTGAACTATGGATTGTAAAAAGGCCATTAAAGAAACAAAAGCCACTATGTAGGAGCAGACCAGCCTGTTTATACTTGCACAGGAACCTGAGGAGCAACTGGTTTGTCCATGGTTACGCTTGCAAGACTTTCCCTTCCTAACCTCAGGAACAGGACTCATTGTTTCTCATCACCTGACAAAAAGAATTGAGAGAATGGAAAGCTGTGAAGGTGCCTTTAGATTCAAGTGTGGGGAGAGTGAAGTTATAGAGAAATGGGATGTATCACACTGAATTAGGAGGTGAAGACTGTATTCTCCCACCTTGGTGCAAGACAACAAAGGTAAGCCAAAGGAGTGGGGGAGTAGTAGGCCGTAAGAAGCATCCGAATTGCTGCTTTTTATCCCAAGGAACTGTTAAGTCTGTAAGATTTTAAAGGAAAAGACCTTTGAGGTCATCTTGTTCCAACAGTGCATTATTGGGATCAGAAGGCACAGAGATCTCAGACACTTGGCTGTGCTTTGCCACCCAGAGAAAGAGTTTTTTCTGCTTCTGAGGTAGGAGGATTTACCCACTGAACTCTTGGAGCAGCAAGATGAGAAATCAAACCAGCAGTGGTGAACAGAGAAGTTAATGTAAAAGAAGAACAGATGCAAGCCTTTGTCTAAGAACTAATAATTGATACAGGTAACTAAGATCAATAACTACAAACTGATACAGAACTAGGTTTTTCCTTCCCCTGAACTTGAAAACCAATTATAGTCATTGTCATTGTTCCTTATGGGGTTTTGGTGGCTGGGTAGATCCAGAATGAGAAAGTTCCAAAGCTCTTCAGGAAGGTTCCCTGTGGTAGCAGCCACCCAGTAGTCCAGATTACAGTTGCAGTTAAATTCAGATAAAAATCTGTACTTGCTTTGATTCAGCAAAGCAATTAAGCATGTGCTTTAGATCCACTTGGGATTTGAGTGTAACCTTAAAGTTAAGCATATACTTAACATTTTGCTGAGCTGGAGCCTGCGTCTTTAACCCTTGCTAAAATATAAACTCCTTTCTGCTGAGTACTGGTGGAGAATAGACCTCTTTCTGAATAATGTTTGATATTTTGCAACCTAAAAGTCTGTCTGTCAGCTTCAGTGGGCTTTGGATCAGGGCCCAAGAATGCAATCCAGAAATAATAATTTACCATATTTACATTGCATGTAAATTATATATGAAGAAATGAAACGGCATAATGAATCAACCACAGGGGCTTTTCTTCCCCTCTGATACCAGAAGAGAAAAAGCCTGTAGGCAGCTCACAACTTTTCTTACTAATACTCTTGAGCCTTTCTCTTATTAAGTCTTCTGTTTTCTCTGGCAAAGCCTCCCCTAATGTTACCCTCAATACAACCTTCTTAGTCCATAAATGAGATTTTGATTCTGCCCTTATTAAAACGTACCATTGAGCAGAGGGTTTACTGGTGGGAAAATCCCATTAAGCATTTCTGAAATACCCTTCGACTGCTTGATTTTGAAGCTGATAGGCAAAACATGACACTCCTCACAATTATATATACAATAGCTGATATTTGCATTCACCACTCCGGTGATAGGAGGGTCAGAAAGTAGATACCATGTCTTGTGTTTTAATGCCTTTGCTCTCTGAAGGGTGTGCACAGCCCTAATGTTAACAGAACCGGGTGCTTGCAGAGGTTTTGAACCTGTCCTGTCTGTGAGAATACAACTCAGTGGTTTTCCTCCTTTGCTGTCATCCTCCAAGGTGTCTGGTGCAGGTTCCTGCTAACTGAATTCAGGGAGACTCTGAATACTTTTACCCTGAACTAATGCTTTGGGTCTAATCGCCAGAGGTGGGTTTGACCTAAAGCTTTGGTTCAAAATCTGTTCCTTGGGCTAGGTAAAACGTGGCTGCAAAATGCATAGCTCTTCGTTTGCAAGTTGTTATTATTCCATTTGGTGAAACATTAGAGCAAGAGTATATTCATAAATAAATTTAAAAGGATTAATGCATGATGAATAGACTGTGTAAGCATATTACAGGCATGGTTATTACGTGATATAGGTGATCATAAGTCATGGTTAAATGCAACCTATTGACCAACTGGACTCTATAAAAGTCTGTAACAAGACATTAGCCACTTGTTAACAGAGCTAGTAATCATTTATTGATCTTCCATGCAGTATTAGATC
>JAVHNF010057036.1:31481-43401 GCA_034783455.1 Micropsitta finschii
AGGACACTGAGCTGAACTCTGGCCTCCCCAGAAATAACTTTTCATATGATTTGAGAAATAAAGGATACAGAGACCCTGAGGAGCAAGTGCCTGTCTTGCTGCTGGTATGCTGGGCAGCAGCTTTGTCCTGTGGCCTTCCTACAGTGAGGAACCATTGAGGGTTTGGACAAATATGTCCACCATTCATACTTTAGAGCTGTGTGTAGCTGGTCTAGCATTCAGTTAATAGGGTGCATTCATGACTGTAGTTGGTTGGAAGTTTGGAAATGCTGGGAAATTGTCTTGTGCCAGACTGGAGTGAAAATCCTGAAAAATGCTGACAGAGGAAAGGGGAAAAATGTGGAATTGTGCTTGGGTGGAAAGTTCTGTTTTGGCATCTCCAGGAAAGGCTGAGAAATAGAAAGCAATCAGAATGAAACTTTTCAAATTGGAATTAAACGGCACTGAAAGTTCTTTTGAACAGAAAGGAATGGCTCCAGTGAGTGTTCAAGCAGCATTTTTTGATTAGTTCAGACTTTCCCCCCCTCCCAATCTTTTCTTTTCTTTTCCCTGTTTTCCCTCCTCCTCCGTGGGTCTGGCAATGCGATGCCACCAGACCATTCCTAGAAAAAACGTTTTGGTTTGGATGACTCCAAGTTTTTCAACAACATGGTATTTTGTGAGAACATTCCCTGCTGCTTCTGCTCATCAATAAAGCTGATGAGTTTAACCAGTCTCACGGCTGGCTAGGGAAAAAAAAGCTCCCCCAGTTCAAGAAGTGGATAAATAACTTGGCACAAAGTCCTTCTCTGTTGCCTCAGTTTACTTTGTGGACCCGGGCATGATTGTCATAATAAATTAAAGCATGACCATTCCCATTTGTCACTTCACCACTTCCTTTTGCTGCCTTCCAACATGTGGTAAAACCATTAGTTTTAACAGAGAGAAAAGGCCAGATGAGGGGAGGAAAATAATGCTGGAATTAAGGGGAGAAAGGGGAAGCGAAGGCAACACTGAAGCACCAGTTGCATATTTACAGGGGCATAGTTGTATTAAAGTCATTTGGGTTTAGCAGCTTTTTCTGCAGGAAAAAAAGGCGATGATTCTCCTTGAAGTCGCTAATAACCAGCCTTTAGTGGCCTAAAACCTATGGGTAGAGAAAGACTGTAATCAGTCCCAGGGCTGTAATTAGTTATGCACCGAGCTGTTCGTATGTAAGATGTTCCTTGCCCTCTCTTCAGTTCTGCACAGCATCTCTTCATTGCTCCTTGCTGTCACCTGGAGCAATTTCCTAAAGCTAAAGGAGGATGTGTTCAGATCAGGCCCGTTGTTGACAAGGTGTGAACAGATTTGGCCATCCCATCCCACCTGGCTTCACAGGAATAGACTCAACCTGAGCGGGCTTTCCAGGAATCCCCTGCTGAACCTGAGCCCCTGCAGAAACAGAGGCTTTCAGCTTTGAACAAGAGCAGAGGTCAAATTCAGACACAGAGAGGGTGGGTCTGTGGATGTATGTGTGATGAGAAGCTCAGAAGAATGTAAGTTCGGGATGTGAAAGCATCACACTCCTGAGTTATGATTATTTATTGTCATGATAGTGCCTGGAGGCCCCAGCCTCTTTGTGCTAAAGACTCCATAGACACATAAAGAAGAGACAGTCCCTGCTCTGAAGATGAATGAGGAAAACCCCCGGATGGGGCTGGGAACAGCTGTGACATATATCCATCAAGCTGATGGAGCATGTTTACAAGGTGGGTACGTGAGCCTATGTGAGTGAAAGAGAGACAGCAAGAGAAGGAGAAAGTTGGATGTCAGTTTTCATCTCCCTGGCTCTAAAGAAGGGGTTTTACTTTTATTACTGTTATTTTTATTCTCACCTCTCTCCTCCAGTACTGATTATCCACAGGTAAGATAAGAATTAACAGAAAAGTTTTAGTGATTTTTGTTGTAAATCTGGATGCTGAAAGATGTGATTCAGTAAATTCACTCTGTATCTTTAAGCAAGTCACTTTTGCTTAGACTTCTTAAAGGCAATTTGGTACCTACCCCCTGTAATGTCTCTTTAAAAACATAGCTCTTTTATCTTTTAGTGCTGTAGCTTTACTAAGTCTAAGTGTATAAGAATGAAATGAATAAAGAAATCAGTTTTTGCATGAGCAGTGGATTTTATGAAGCCTGGTTTTCCCATGGACTTGTATCTATGATTCTATGTCCTCTGTCCTTGCTGTGCCCTCAGCACACACTGGCACAGAAAACATATTGTTTAGACCTTTTGCGTAGGGACCTGCTGTTTGTGCCAAAGGAGCTGTGGAGTTTTTAGTGCCTTCCCTTCACTTGGAAAACTCATTTGAAATCCCTGTCCCTTGGTTAGATTTGCCCAAGATTGGTCCCTGGGCCCAAAAGCTATGCGATTAGGAGGGAAATAAGCAAATGCACTGGCAACACTAACATAGAAGATGTGATTTGTGGGAGGATTTGGTCACCTACTTGTAGCAACCTCCTAGAAATCTAGTAGTAAGAATTGTTAAGTATGAGGAGTACTGTGCTTGGTAAGGGTTAATGGAATATCTGCTCTGAATCTCATAGACTGGAGGGGAACAGAGCATTCTGCACATCAGTGGGACATGGTGGTTCTTGAGTACTTTGGGGAGAAAAAGGAGCAGGAGAGAGATGTATAAATTCTTTCTTTTAGTTCTTAGAACAATCACCAGCAAGAAGAAACTTAGCTATTCTTAGTAGCATCTAGGGGCTAAGCATAAGCTTTCCTGCTGAATTATGGAATATGATAGCTTTTATTAAATCCATTACAGTTACAGCCTCTCTGCTGCACAGGTTTAGAATATGGAATAAGTAGGGTGCATAATTTCAAATAAATATTTAAGGTTTTGATGCGTGATACGGTTTTAGACTCCTAGGAAATAGAATTATATTTAGTTAGAGCAGTTTTCATTCACACAAACTTTCCTATCCGGATGCTTTGTGGGTCTGGATAGTTTTCTTAGAAGAAGTCTTTGTAATGGGCAAAAGATTGCAACAGGTTTGCCTGAGGTTTTATCTGTGTTGGTGCCTTGGGTCTTCTCTAAAGTAGATGGGTACAGAAAGTCAGAATTTATTTGAAGGTCAGAACTAATCTTAGGATTGCATGAAACTGGAAAAAAATGTTGAGAAAAATCATGTCAAAAAACCAGGACATTTGGACAAATTATTCCAGAATTTGGATCGTGTCTCTTTGCAGGGGCACAGGAGCAATAGGGAACAGGTGATGTGCACATGGTGGCTGCCCTGGATCTTGAGCTCGCTGCTGCTGTTGGGTTCTACACGGTCATGGACATCCTCCCCTGCATTGCTGCCAGCAGCAGTCATCTAGATGAGTGCGAAAGCGGTGCCTTAGCACAGGTGAGTGGGAGCTCCTTTCCTTGGCTTTGCTTCATCCCTGCCTGGGTCGATGTCATCTCCAGCCATGTAAGAGCTGATGCCCCCTAAGCAGCAGTGGCTGAGCCTTCTGTGTGTTGCTAACAACTTCTTGCTGGTAGCTTTGGCTGTTGAAGCTGACAGCTCACAGCTGGCTACTCAACAGCTTCTGAGCAGTCTCATTTCAGTATCTCACCGAGACTTACTCATAGGAGTGCCATTGGCATGGGAGGTTACAAGCATGCTGCTCCTAGCCTTGGGATAGTTGCTTCACAAAACCCACTAGTAACAGGAATACTTGATCCCTAAAGCAGCAAGGACAATGAGGGCAGTGTCAGAAAGTGCTGGAGGAAACAGGCAGGGACAGCTCACCATTTCCCTTGCGGGCTGCCCAGACAATGGACAGTGCAACTCTTGGAAGAGCAGCTAAACCTCTTTGTGAAGCAGGTATGGAAACCTATGAGCGTGAGACCAAGAGGGGAAACCCCCTCTGGATGATTCTGTATTCTTCCTTTGTCTTCCCCACACCTGCTCCCTTTCCTCTTCCGTTCTCCCCACCCACCCTTCAAGAAGATGCTCTAGGTGTTGGCTTGGACTTGGCTGCCAATACTCTGCGGAGATGTGTTAATGATGACTGGCAGCTTTTAAAAGCACTGTTTCAACACCTTGCTGTCACCACACCTCATACTTCAGCAGCTTAGCACATGTTCCAAGGTGTTTAAAGAGCTTCCTGTGCAGTCCTTTTCCAGGCACTAACCTCTTGCCAGGAGCAGTAGCGGCTCCTGACCGCACTTTTCTGGCTGCGACCTTGTTAGTATTTGCCTACGACATGTAAATGAGCAGCGCCGTCGTTAGCTACTGAGATGTGTAATGTTTTCCATTGTGTGGAAGGCTTAGAGCTGACAAGACCAGAGCTTGTGTTCCAAAGTCTAAAGCAGTTGGCAGGTTTCTCAGTACCAGTTTTTTATGCCCCCAAGTGGGTTATGGAGCGGAAAAGGGGGTGGAGAGGAAAGGAGAGGGAGGAATGTGTGCGGATGTATGGTGGGGGGAGAGTTAGCGGGAGAGAAGGGCCATTTGCAAGCCACCAGCTTTGAATGTAACTCACATGGGCCTTGTGGTGGTGCTGAAGGGCCTGTTGTGCTCGTTTGATTGACTCTGGGCTTGATGCTGCTTGCCACTTACCAGCACTTGTCTTTGCTCATTAGCAGGGGGATTGTGGGCAAATATTTAGATATTCAAGAGAGGAAATGTTAATCTTTGCAGTGTTCACTGAATATTTAAATGAGGCAGCAGGCAGTTTTGCTCTGTGTTTGACCTAGACTTAAAAAGCTGAGGAAACACTTGAGTCTTGGGGTGAATTAATAACCTTACACCTCCTTAATATTAGGGTTCAGGTCATGCGGTGAAATTCACACCTCCAGAAAAGGCAGTGCAATCAGTCCAAGACAAACCCTACTGAATATAAATGGTGAGGAAGCTTTGGGCTGTGCCAGAAGTGCAACCCCCACGAAGCTAGGATGATACTGGCTGTGTTGTAGACCCTCTGGTCCATGTGTAGGAGACGGTCTTGCTGTGAAAGTTGAAGATAATGATGGCTGATGGTTGCTGGTAGACTGGGCTCTTAGGGTGCTCCCTTTGGTAGAAGATGAGAAAAATGCAGTCATTCCTCTTGAGGTTTGGACAGATGGATCTTCCAAGATGAAGTATAAATTAGGAACTTAATGTGTTTGGAGGTGAATGTGGTATTTGTGCTGGTGTTCTGATGACCCCTCTGTTGAGCTGGTGGATGGTGGATAGAGTGCCTATCTGCCTGGAGTGTAAAATAGACTCAGATGGGGTCAGTCTGCACTGCCAAACTGAAAGCATGTAATGAGAAATGTCTTGCATTGCATGTTACTACCCAGAAGCTTTCTCTAAATGTACTTAATTTGAGTTTATGTCCCTTTTCATTGCTACCTCCTAGGATTATTCTAGACAACAAACATGGAAGCAGCAAAAGATGATTTGAAAATGTAGGAGGTGAATACTGAATTAGCAGGTCCTGGCGTCTACACACGAGTCTAGATTATTTTGTATTGGGATCAGATTAGGAATACTCTGTGTAGGATGTATATCCTATTTGAATTTTGCATATTTAATATCTACATTAGTTCCTTAGGGAAAAGCGCTAGACAAGGAATTACTGATGGGAAAAATATTGTTGGATAAGGTTAAAAAGACAAATTTATCTGTACATATCACAACAGATGAAGGACCAAGAGGATTGAATCTGTTGGCTGCTTATTTAATCCGTGTTTTAAGGGAGCATAACCTCAAATGAACATAGAACTAGCTTTAACAAGGTAAAGGAGTAGGTTGGTTCAAGCCAGATCCTCCCAGGTGCTGAGCATCTAACCTGACCCAGTTGCATTTGTGTGGATCAGAACCTTTATGGTTAAGGCGACCTTGTTAACCTGAAATTATTCTCTTTTCATTTGATTAATTTGCAGCAGAATCACCTGGGAAATGATTTGCTTATTCCTAAGTACAGTCACTGGCTACATCCTGACAGGATGAAGTGAAAAACATTTATATGGATTTTATTATTGATGGCGTTCCTAAACACAGTTTCTTTGTGTTTTCTGTCTCTCGTATTCCAGTAGCTGCTAGTCAATTAAATATTTCTCCAGTAAATTTGAGGCTTAGAGAATCCCTTGGGAGTTGTAGAACTTCTGTTAGTGGGAAGTAAAAGCTGGTTACTGTAGGTTTAGGCACATCTGACAGTTCCACCCTGTGTGCGGTGCCTCCATTTGCGACTGTGCCCTCCTACGTGGGATCTTTTCCTGGTTTTCCTGTGGTGTTTTTCCTTTTTGCCTTTATTTGTCTTTTTCTTCACATCATATTGCTGCTTTGGCAGATTCTGAGAGGACAGCTTGTTCTTGGTCCACTCTCCACTTGACCTTCACTCAAGGCAGAGGGTCAGTGATGCAAACCATGGCTCCATACCGCAGGAGCCAGCTATCCACTGGCAATACAAAGCAGCAGATACATTCACTGAAGCCAACTTGTGAGGCAATAGATAGCAGTGACTTTAGTCACAGCCACAGCAACAGCTTTTAATCATGGCTCTGGGTTCCCGTTGGCAAGCTGGTGGCGATAGGCACGAGATCCCATGTTTATATCATCTGGTTTCACTAATCTTGCCTTTTTTAGAGTGTCAGTGCCAGACTGGCAAAGCTTTTCAATGTGTGCAGTAAATGGCTGCGTGTCTTTAGTTTTTAAAATGCCCTCTCTGAGGCTGCTTCTCATTGTCAGGCGTTTTTGCTGTTGTTCCTCCTGACTAACCCTGGCATTGTGTGCAGAAAACCCTGGCTCGTAGCTCTCTGCAGATATAGGGCACTTGCCGCTCTAGGGAGTAACACAGTAATGGGAGAGAGCATCAGAGAGTCTCCTGCAGTTAGATTTGTCAGCTGCACTCGAGTGCATCACACCCAGCAGAGTCAAATTCCTGGTACCACTTCTTCCACTGATACTCCCTTGTCAGAGCTTCTCCTCCTTCTCCGTTACCTCTGCCTGGAGCCCAGCGTCGGGAGTGGTGGGAGCAGGGAGCAACATTAAAATAAACCCAGAAGAGCCTAAGAGCAAACTAATTTCCACCTGTAGAGCGCAGAAACCTCTGTGGGAGGCATCCCCATCTTTGCACTATCTGAGGGTTGTTCTTCAGTTGCTCTTTTAAGCCATCTGATTTTGAAATGATGTTAGGTGTAGGAAAACAAAAGCATGTTTAACTGGGGCTGGTGCCAAAGGCGCAGTGTAATAGATCTCTAGGTGGAAACAGGCTCCATGTCTCCATCCATCACCTCTTCCTCTGGAGCTTCTGTCTTGGCAGGTATCTGCAGAATAGATGGCAAACTGTAGTGGCTTTTGCTCAAAGAAGTTCAAAAGCAGCAGCAGTAATCCTGATAACAGGGCAAGTCAGAGGGCTGCAGGATTTCATAAAGAAAGGCTAACAGGGATTTGAACTTCAACCCTGTACCTCTTTTCTGCTCTCTCCCCTACAGCTTAAGGTGTGTGTTCCAGTTGCTGGGGCCAGGCTGAAAAGCTCAGTTCAAACACAGCTGGGCCTCCACCCATTCATGGGGCGGACCGCAGGAACGTTCATCGCTGTCAGTGTTCCATTCTGCCTGGGATGGTTCAAAGGTAACAGTCATTTTCTAACAGGTTTTAGAAGCTGGTGTGAATCAGAGCCACAGATTTCACTCCTGACACCTAAAGAAACTTGTCTGTGTCACCGTTGTGGATTTGGATGGGCAGTAACATGCACTAGGACAGACTCAACAGAAGGGCCAGTGCCACTTTGACTTGAAGAGTCAGGGATGTATTCTGTACTGGTGCAGCTACTCTCTTCATAAACGAATTTACACCATGTAGAATAGAAGCAATTCCTTATGCTCTCTTCATCCCTCACTGATGACCTCCCAAAACAAGTTATTATGTTGACTTTTACATAGCAGTGGAAGGCGGCTCCTGTTCCCAGGCTTGCTCCTCTCTTGTTCTTTCACTGCATTATGCTGTTGTTGGTTCATTGCTTTTTGCTTTTGTTGTTGTTGCTTTGGGTTTGTTATTCTGCAAAGAAGAAAACTGTAATAATTAAACCCCAAACCTTCCCTTCCTGCCCAACCAAACCCAGAACCCAGAGAGCAAGCAGACAGGGTGTGATTCCTGATGGCATGTCGCAGGAGGAAAATATTCAATTCATTTTCCAGGGTAAGCCATTGTGAACTTGAAAGGGACGTTGTCAGGTAATTTGATTTTCCCACAAAGTGTTGCAACCTATCGAGGAGAGTATCTTTTTGGTGTGGTAGATGCCAAGCTCCAGAAAGGAAAATGCTACTGAAGCAGTGCCAGCTGGCTGCGATCCCAAGCTCCATTTCCAAAGCCAAGGCAATGGCATCAGCAAGGCTGGCATGAAAGTGGAAACAAAACAATCACTGTCTTGACTACAGACTCCCTTTGGAATCACTTCCATGTGAGGGAGAAGAGGGGAGGGCAGGGGGGAAGAGAAGGTGGGCGAAGAATATGTTTGCCCAAGTAGAAAGTGTTAAAGTCCAGTGAAGCAAGCTGGTGAAATGTGCAGTTCTGTGGAAATCCAAAGAGCCTCAGTGAGAGATTGCAGCAGGGAAAATCCTAATCCTTGATTTTTACAAGTAGCAAAGTGGGCAATGTTGACAGTGCTGAAACCTGATATTTGGTAATAATTCCATTTCAGCTTTTTATGACATGATAAATGTCTCATTCTGAGATCCACCTATTTCACTCGTATGTCCCATTTCTATTATTAAGTCAAAATTAAACCCAATAAAAATAGAACTGTTGATCTCAGAACCAAGCCTTTAAACTCTACCAAACAAGCTGTCGTTCCCCCCACGACTGTTGGATTTGGGCAATTCTGACTTCTCAGCTTCATGCTCTTATTCAGTGCAGTGAAGGAGCTTGATTATGACAATTCCTGCAGAAACTGCTTTGAGACCAGGTTTAGTCAAGGTGTTAATGACAGCTTTGTCTTTCAGAGCACTTTAGAACAATAAGTGGACCTGCATGATAATGCATATAAACACCTTAGTTTTTACCTGTACCTGAATGGATGTTCCCTGCAGAGCAGTGGGGCACATTAGCTGGGCTACAGCCCTCCTTGGGTATGTCTGAAGGATTTTCTGGTACCAGGAAAGGTTTTCATCCTGACAGTGAGGATTGCAGGTGACATCAGCTCACAGCTATCTCTATCCATCTGCCCAGCACTGGTTTGCCATTATTTATCTGTATTCTGCTCATGTCAAAGAAATAAAAGGTAGGTGGAACTAGAGCCCTCTATATATTGCCATCTCTTTGAGCAGCGAAAGACCAGTACAGAGTACAACAGGAGAGGATGGTTTAGGTCCACCTTCAGCCACTCTGTTTTCTGTCAGTCCCAGCAAAGGCAGATGAGTCTTATCCTTTGTTATGTGTGTATTGTGAGTTACTGCATTACGTGTTATGAGGTTTAGCTTTTGCTATGTGTTGTTGGGCAGAAACCAGGAGGTTAATGCATGCTGGAACATCATCCATAGCGTGACATTGCATAGCAAGTGTTGAATTTGGACACTGGTAGATATTGGTTTTATTCCTGACCCACCCATGGGCTCAATTTTGTTACTGTCCTTCTCTATGCTATGCCCTAGGACATTGGGTAGTGGTGACTTCTTGCTTTGTAGGGCATTGCAACTCATTTGATGTATGCTCATGAAACATCCCTCGGATGTCAGACGTCTATGGAAGTTCAAAGGGGTGCATTGTGCACTCTGTCCTCTTTCATTTACATTGGTGGACGTTAACTGGATATAGAAATGTTGGTATTTTCCTTCAACTGGAAACTGTTGAGTCAGCACAATGGCTCCCAGCTGGTGCAAGGCAAAGAATTTGTGAAAGGTTTTCCCTTCATAAAGTGTCTCACAGCCTGGGCAGTGCTAACGCAGGGCTGTTGCAGGACTCCCTGCTGAGATGGTCCCTGAGACCACTGCTGTTTAGTTGTACTTCTGAGTGGCCAGTAACACTTCAGAAACTGGTGTAAGTGATGACTGTATAGCATTGAGCACCCCACTTAGGTCAAGTCTTGTGTGGGAGAACTTTTGCGTTAATGCATTGTGAATTATCTAAATGTGGTGCTGGCCTGGCTGTGGTGAGATGTGTTTCCAATGCATAGGTGAGATTACAGTGTTGAATACTGAAGGCATCAACACTTAGCAGCAAAAGAAAAAGAAAGAAGTTAATAAATTACTCAGTAGGGCTTAGAAATATGTGTGTAAGTAGAGACTGAGTGTTATAAATACAGAAGAAATCAATGTTTCTAAAGGAAAAAGTAGCAAAGTAATTGAAGCATCTCTTTCTATTAGTGTTAGCATTGTTAATATGGCTCAGTATTAAGTAAACTTCACCTTTTATACATGGAAACTTAATTTGGGGAGTGCGGAAATGTTCTTATTTTTTTCTGGAATACTTATTAGCCATAGGAATGTATTTGAAGGATGGAACATGTCCAAAACTCCTCGAGCATCTCCAAAGCAGAAGGTACATCAGGGGGTTAAAAGGCATCATTTGAATGACATCATTTAATGTTGTTCAGGTGATAAAGGTGAGGCACTTGGGTGTCAAAAAGAGGCAGTATGAATGGATGAAATGGATCACATCCAAGGGCTCTGGAGGAATAAAAAGTCCAAGGTGTGACTTAAACAAACATCCTCCATGGGCTTTACTTAGTTTTCTTCCAGCTCTTCAACTGATATTTGAAATTGATATTTCTAAATGTTGTTTTGAGGCTGTTTAGGGTTTTTTTTTCCATTTCTGGCTAACATTTTGCAGACAAGAGCAGGCAGGACTGAGATCATGACCCCCCTGAGCTGTACAAGTAAGCGCTGAATGTTGTCTCTGAAATCACTGATTCCTGGGCTATATTTCAGTACCTGGTAACTAAAACTGGCTTTGTGGTCAGAAAGCCATTGATGTTTGCTTCAGAGGGAGTAGCTATTGGCAGATGCCCAATAAAAGGCAGAACTATTTTATCATCTGTCGAGGAGACAGGATGGTGGGTTTCAGGACTGCTGCCTCGCTTTATAATGTAAATGCCCATGTCTGTTAAATCTCTCCTCAATTAGTTATATCAGGTTGGGTTTGAGGCTGGGCTTTTTCTGCAATTGACTATTTGCTCTTATATTTTGGATAGCAATAGATGTAAGGGCAGCTCTTGGAGTCAGTCTTTATTGACTGCCCATGCAGTTCCTGGTTACCCTGACCCATGTCAAAAGACTTTGCCCAGGCAATAATCAGTCTGTCACAAGAACTGCTGTGTGAATCTGCTGATCACACAGATACCCCACAGCAGCTCCTTTTGCTCTCAAGGGAGCTGAGCAGAGAGAAGAAACAAACAGGCCTCTTCTACTTCCTTTTTTTGCTGCTCTTTTCTCAGGTTCTCACTGTAGAACAGAGCCTGGTGTTTAATTTCTGCTGAGATTTTGTGTAGGATCAGATGTGCACTGAGACCCCTGCTCAAGAAAGAGCACAGGCAGAAGGACACATTTGTGATCTGTTTTCTCCTTTGATGTTAGTGATTTCAGCAGAGTTGGGCCTGATCCACGTGTAGGGTAAGGAGACTCCAGCCTTTCTATCTTGGCAGCTAAAGGGGAATGCCTCTTAGTACGAATGGCTCCCTGCCCCAGGTCATACTGAGTGCTGAGACTGAGGTGTGGTGTTTCTCACCTGGTGTGTCACTACTATTTAAACCCATGGAGTGATGCAACCCCTTGCAATGTTCAGGTCTTAGAAGATATTATCAGGACAAACTAAAATCTTACAACTCAGGCCCCAACAGGCAGGTAACAATCCTGATCGTCTTCTGCAATGCAGGTAATTGTGTGCCTGCAAACACACCCTGCTAATGACTGCGTAGTCTCTAAAACTCCAACTTTTACAAATACTTGAGAAGTGACCCTGAAATGTCTCTGAGCCCAATTAAAAATGA
>JAVHNF010057038.1:17558-27870 GCA_034783455.1 Micropsitta finschii
TTTCTCTTGGGACAGGTTTAAACATGTCACACTTAAACCTGTTAGACACTGCCTTGAATAATTTCCCCAAACTTGGCCTTTTCAGCATCATAACAAGATTATAGCATGCAGCTTTTCATAACTTAGGACATGTTATTAGTTACAGCAAATAACTGAAGGTCAGAAAAGTGGTCTCTAGCTCTGTTACCTGAAAAAAGGAATCACTTAACCAGTTTTTAATTCAGTGAAATAAGAAAGCTTACTATTTATCAAATCCTCCCATGAACAGTATTATAACCATTATATGGTTATATATGGTCTCGTATTTTGGAGGGATTTTCATTGGGATTTTTGTGAATTTGTTAGAACAGCAAAACTGAAGTACCAAATGGAAGTGCACTCCTCACCACAGTTTATGAACATGCATTTGATTCTGGTCCTATCAAAGTCTATGGCAAGCTCTTTATCGGCTTCAGCTGAACTGGGATTGGAACCAAAACCAAAATAACTGATCACTTTGGGTAATAAAAAAGTGTAATGCTTTGCCAAATTATTTACTACAGAGCTGTTGCCAAACCTGATTTGAAGTATTCTATTGTTTTAGTGATGCCTACTGATACTAACTAGAATGTTTTGAGTCTGGTCTGCCCCTAAGAACTACATTTGAAGTTTGGAAGGCACAGGAAAATTCCTTGTCTTTCCCTTACCAGCTGTAAGTAGCATTAATTACCTATAGGTTATTAGCAACACTGTTTGATTAATTAAGTCAACAACTGTACAGGTTCATTTAAAGCTCAAAAAAACCCCAAGACAACAAAACCAACAAAAAATCCCAGACTTCCATCCACAGTCTCATCTGCCAACAAAATCGTTACTGCTGCTATCCCCACTTGTTCCATGTGGGGCAGAGAACAGGAAGGAAACCCCAGGTTTAAAAAACATCTTTCAAACACCTTAATATACTGTAAATATCTTTCAATTAATTCCTATCACATACAAATTTATCATTTGTCATTTTCACAGTCAAGAACTGGGATGTATTTTCCTCTCAGAAATCTTAAGCACACCTTTCCAAATACCCCATTCTGTTCAGGTGGTAACTTTGGACTGTTTCCAGTCATTTCTGCCCTGTGCGAGCAGTTTGAACAGTTCTTGTTACTTCATCTTATAAACATATTTCCTTCTACTCATCTGACAGAGGCTTTTGAATGCACTGGTCCCTGGTTACATTTTAATTGTAACTTCAACATTAACTGCTGTCATTTTGTTGGGTGAGGGGTAGCAATATTAGTCTCTTTTTATTTTGTAAAACAAGTTCCAAATAAACATTTACACAGGTTAATCATAGCAAAAGAGAAGATGCCTATTTAGCTTGTGATAAAAAAGGCTGACAACCCTTTTATTATTTTTCTTTTTAATGAAGTTGGTATCAGCATGCCCCCTTCTTAAAGGAGCCTTATAAGAAAGGTGGGGACAGACTTTTTAACAGGACAAGGGGTATTGGTCTTGAACTGAAAGGGGAAATTCAGACAAGATATAAGGAAGACAAACAAGCCAACTTAGCTTCTGCAGAGAGGCAGGAGGGATACATGGGGGCAGCTAGGTAGAATAAATGCTGCAGTACAGTGACTTACACTAAATTAAGCCACTCTTGCTTTGCCCACTGGAAGACAATAGTCAGATTTGTGCTTTTTCTCCCAAGTATATGAGATGAGCTGAGCCAGTTGGTTAAAACTCCTCAAAGAATACCAGAACCTCCTCCTGTATCTGAACATCAAGTGAAGCTTTTCAGTCAGCTGAACTGAGACTTGGAATACAGCTGGTGGAGTATAGATACTTCATTCTCATTAAAAGTCTTGGGGAAAATAAGATCCCAGTTTTGTGTAAAATGTCATCTGTTTATAATATTACGACTTTAGCTGTACATTTCCCAGATACAAAAAAAACCAAGTTTGTATCAACTGGATTTCAACAATTCTGAAAATTAGGTGGAAGTTGAGTACATTTACACCATTATGGCACTACTATATTTATTTTATTTTTTTTTTTAAAAAAAAAGCTAACCACAGCTCAAATTAATAAAATTTCCCATTTAATTTTTAATCTCTGTGTCCACTGAATAAAAAGCCAGCCCACTCCCTTTGAAATGTCACAAATAATTACTGCAAACCTGCCCTAATTTAGCAAAATACTGATATGTCAGCAAAAGACAAGCTCCAGCTGGGAACTGCAGGACCTATGATGTACCAACAAGGAAAGAAATAGTAGTTCCATTAGTGTTGAAACTACGATTCAGTTTGCTGTTCATTTCTGTGGGAGCAACCTCCCCTAATTTTCCACATGTTGACACCATTCCTCTATTTTACCATAAAATGCATTATCTTTCACGTAACTTTACAATGGCAACTACACTAATTGCATACATGGAAAATAACGGAATAGGAGGTATTAAATGTTATTTTGTCTATTTTTGATGCAGTAAATTTTCTCTGTGCTGAAAATACATAACTATATTAATTACTTTTGCTTTACATGTAGCTTTCCATTTTCTTCTGGTTTGGGGGGGGTGGTTTGTGGGTGGTTTTTTTCCCCCCTCCTTTTCACATTGTTCTACCTATAATTTGCTATTGATTTTTTTTCCCTTCTCTGATACCTTCTTCTGTGTCTGTTCATAATTTGCCATTGCACACACTTGCTTCTTTGCTGTTTGGTGCATTTGTTTTCCTTTTTCTGCCCCCTGGACATGGTTCCCAAACACTTGGTCCCCTCCCTCTCTCTGAAAACCCCTTTTCTTGCACAGCTTGCTTTGTCTCTTCACAGACAGCAAGGCCTTTAGCTTATCCTTTCCCTCTGTTTTTTTTGCACAGCCCCTGTGCAAAACAAAAGGGGCCATCAGATGCAGGCATCTTGCTGCCTGCATTCTGGAAGCCTTTAGAAGCCCACACTTTAAAGGTAGCTGCCAGACTTCAAAGGATTGGGAAAAGTATTTCAGTCTAGAAACTAGTGTACTTAAATACAAGTTTTGAAAAGGCCTTATAACAGGTTTTAAATTTCTGATAGAGTATCTACTTTGTTTAGGAAATAAAAACACCTGCGATGGTTCAAAGTTGTTCAGCAGCTTCAGTTTAATTTCATTAAAGACCAGCAACTACCAAGTACTGAATACATCCAGTATTTAATGTTAAGTACCCATCATGGATATGATACAAAGAAAAATATCTAGTAAAAGGTAAAATAAAATACTTTCCGTTACAGCTATGAGTTTGTTCAAAAGCAAAGTTTTCTTTTTCCAATATGTCATTGCACATTTCTCCCACATACCTTATACCAGTTCTGGTCTTTACTGGATCCCTTCGTAAATCATCAAGCAAAAAACATAGACCATTTCCTCCTGAGTGGGTGAGCTGAATCGACACAAGCACCAGTGGTGGCACCTTGGAAGCTGTGGAACCACACAAAAGGGAGGATTAGGAAAGTGAAGGAAACAAGGACTTCCATCTCATTGCTGCAGTAAGCTTTCTACCAGCTCAGTCATCTCTTAACACCTCAGGAGAAGTGCTAGGGTTTCACAGATCACCTTTAGTTCAACAGAATAAATTATGAAGATTTTGCTTCAT
Organism: Micropsitta finschii; assembly: GCA_034783455.1. Classification (NCBI taxonomy): domain Eukaryota; kingdom Metazoa; phylum Chordata; class Aves; order Psittaciformes; family Psittacidae; genus Micropsitta; species Micropsitta finschii. The sequence goes on from JAVHNF010057038.1 coordinate 21,155, forward strand.
TTGTTTGTACATACACTCAAGCTTTTCATCAAATAAATGCACAGAGTAGCATATGTAAAGAAATGCAAAGAAAGGGACTATCTGCTATGAGCCTCCAAGATCAACTGTGCTCTTTGAAAGGCAGCACTTTTTTCCCTACTTACACATTTCTCAATGTCTCACTTGATGTCTGAAGAGGCCATGTGCCAAATTAAATGTAAAATCTAATTGGTCAATCAACTGCAACTTTCTGCTTTGGCCAGAATCACAATCACAACAACAACAACAAAAAAACACAGCCAGTGATTTGTAATCGACCTAACCAAAACTCATTACTGCATAATATCTGATCTGCTTACCCACTGCTGCTCACAGAAGATGCCACAGCCTAAGAGCACACATACAGAACCTGCCCAGAAGTGCTGCATCCACCATCTGTAAGCAGATGCTTACTGTCCATCAGTGTTCAACAGAGAAAGATTCTGCAGACTTGTCATTTTGTGCTCCTCTTAGAATTTGTTAGTATTATCAGACCCAGCTCAGCTTTGGCCTGAACTTCTCCAAACTTCGCCTGACCAGACAAGTTCAAGTTACTTGAATGTTTTATCTTTGAAACATTAGTTTTCCAAAAAGAAGAATTATGTCCTCAAGTCTCTGAAACACTGTTTTCAAACAACTGTGAAGATAAATGCAGCACAAAAGCTAACTGTTAAGCACTCCTAGAGCTTTTGTTGACAAAACGGTTAGCCACTGAAAGCTAACCACTAAAACGTTTGTGTATGTTATCAAACTATTTATGATACCATGAGAGTTTCCAAATAAAGTACTATCATGAACTGAAATAAAATCCTTTTTGTACACTTCCAACAACCCAGCTGTAATCTCTTGTTGACTCTTGCAGCGTTAACTGCACGCTGTGCCTTTACTTTCTTCAATCAACAACAGCTCAAGCTGCTGATCCAGCATGTGCATCTGACTATTCTTGCAGGGTTCTTTCGTGCGCTGAAGCACACCAAGAATTTTGCTGCAAAATCAAGTTTACAGATTTAGCTGAAAGCCTCTTAATGCAAGGGAAAAAAAACATATTTTGGCACTTCAACATGAGGGAAGAGCCAGGACAAGACCAAAACTAGGCATCACCTGTTAAGGACAGGGGCAATGCCCTCTGTGGAAGAAGAGAGTATATTGGGATAAAGAGTCATTGGCAAATCCCTGTAGACAGGTTTATTGTACCTGCAACAAAAAGAGCACCAAAAGCACTGGCAGCAAATGCTGGCCCTATGAAGAATAAGCCCACCAGTAACACCTGCAGCTGCATGCACAAGGACCCTTAGTGATGCTAGCCTGGTATTTTAACATCTGTAGTACTGCTGGAGCTGTAACATACCACATAGCTTTCTGCTTGACCAGTCTTATAAATACACAACACACAAAATAGGCAAACACAATTAAACACTGGCTGACATTTTTCTGTTAGTATGGGTAATAAGGTTGCAAACTAAGCAACAAAGAAGTTACTAAATAAATAAATCAATTACAAACAAGTAAGTCAACACTAGGCATGAATTTGACCAGTAGTCTGGCCCTGGATTTGTGATTGATATCTTGGTTTTAATTATGATGAAATCACAGAAAACTGCCAACTACCCATTAGCTTGATGCTGCATTTCATTTGGCATATGGTCACTTTAAGCATAAAACTAGACCTCATCAAGTAATGCTGCCATTCAGCATTGAGCAATATTAAATTATTTAAACAGAAAGAGGAAAATAGGAGAGTTTCCCTAAGGGGCATCATATATTAGCTAAGTCAGTTCTGCAGCAGAGCTGGCTTGATTCTGGCTGAAGTGGCATGTGGGCAGAGAAGCCCATTACTGCTCACAGAGATAAATCCTCAGGCACTCCTAGATTCAAGAGCTTTCTATACTGAATATAAAACAAGCCAAGCAAATATTTCACCATTAAAAATAAAAGTTCCCTACTCTTTCCTGTCATCTCCTTCCCTTCCCAGCTGCTTCTACCTGCACACTGCCACTGTTTGCCCTGAGCCAGCACTCATTTGATGCACAGCCCTGGAGGAGTATTTCTGATAAATAAAGGGAGCAAGGACCAACTCCTGCTGCTGAAGCCCAAGCTGCACCCAGAGGTTTATACCCTCACTTCCCAGGAAGAGCTCCTCAAGCAGGATGGGCATCTGTGCCATGAAGCACATTCTTCTGTAATCTCTGCAATGCTGTGGAGTTCCAGGACTTAATTACCTTTCTTCATATACAGGAATTTCTTACAAAGAAGAGCCATCAATGTCTATGATCAGGGGTCCAGTGCTCAAGTTCTGTTTATGGGCCTCTCTATTTATCTTGTCAATGGACTCTTTCTGTCCCCAGTACAGTATACACATGCCACTCCATTCTAGTCATAGTCTTACAGAGCTTACTGACATCAGCCAGGGGCCTGGAACATTGCTTGAATTGTAGCTGTTTAGGTCTGAGGATACATGAAGCATCTAGCAGTGAGCCACCCAAAAAAGCTATAGATCTCCCAGCCAGGAAAGGAAATGCAGGAAGTGCATTCAGATAGGGAATGAGTCAAAACTGAACAGTGAAAAAGGCTCAAATTTTCTTGGTTGCAAAATGTTGAAAAGTGTGTCATGAATATGGCAGAAAACTTCAAATAGAAACATTTCGGAACCTGTTTTCAATTCATTTTTCTGCACAACTATCTAAATACACCTAGAGACTGCTCAGCTGAATGCTAAGCACTGGTAATTGCAGCAGAAGTGAACAGGAACTGTACTTTGACCTTATAAAGGCCTAAAATTGCTAAGTACTCTGAAAAATACAGCTGGAAAGCATATTACATAGGGGAAACAATATTAAAGGACTGGTTTTACTTTTTTTAGCATCTCCACTCACAACATGTAAGAGGAAGATAATAATACCACTAGGGCGTTGAGAAGATAATTAGTATTTGCAGAGAAATAGAGTACTACAATGAGAGCACAATGGAAAAGCCCATGAGAAAATGAGTGATTCTCTGTTCAGTGCAGCATTCAGATGGTGTGCAGTAAATAATGGATGGGGCACATGTTGAGAGATGAGTCTAAAAAGAAATATTGAACGACTAACCACTCATTGAGCTCTGTTCATCCTTTCCTGATCCTGCTATCTGAACGTCCCATGATGTATGTAAAAGGAAAATAAATGCTGTCTGACTTTGGAGCAGCTAGATAGCTTTAATCTCGCCTAATTTTAGCTTATAAAATAAGGTGTCTCATCTGTGCTTCCCCTATAGTCAGTGGAAAGAGATAGGTACCTTAAGAAGCAATTTATCACACTACCTCTGACACTCATGTTAGAATTGGGTGATCACTGTCTGGTGATATCTGTCTCTTTTCCTGGCCACACACTGAGGGAATGCAGAGAAACAATTTGGCTTAGTCCTCCAAGCACTGAGATGACTTCAGTGTTTAGATTAATCCCGCCCTAAATCTCAATCTGAACAGTACAGTGTGCCATCCCAAAACAAGTAAATCATTTTAACTGCCTTGTTTTCCTTCTAGTTTTCTATGAATCATGATCTGTTTTGCACTGTAAAGGTGCTGAAATTTGCATTAGACTGTCACTGACACGGTGCTTCAAAGATGCCATTTGTGGGGCAGCTGGAGAGTGATGGAGTGATGCCTGATTAGATGTAGAACAGCTGCTCATGGTAACTGGTATTGATTGAAGAAGGATCCCTCCCTTTCTCTCTGTCACTGTATATAGAAGGTTCCTTCACAGCACATGCTATTGAGAAAAGTACATGATTTAGAAAGAGGTTGTTTTGCATTAGGAAACAAACATTCTTTCTCATCCTGGAAAAACTATTTTAATCATTCATATCACAAATCTGACCTTTGTGTTATGCCAGGATGAGAAATCAGATATACTGCACAAACCTGTTAGTAAATAATGCAGAACCAGTGGAAAAATAATGTATTTTGTGGTTGAACAAGTATTTAATTTTAAATCCAAGATAGAAAGGAGAAATAAAAGCTCAAAGCAAACAAAGCTGGTTGCATCTAGATGGGTGCGCGTGTGTGTGTGTGTGGAGAGAGAATCTTCCAGGCATGATTTTTTAAGAAATTAATTTATTGCCTTTTTGTTATTCAAATGGAGCTGTGAGAACTTTCCTCTGTATTTTGAAGACAAGTCCCTTATGAGCTTCTGAGTACTGGGTTTCTAGCTTTGAAATGACAAATAACTAGCCTAGATTTAAATAGGTTTTGGTTTTCAATAAACCATTTCTGAGTTCAAATCCACTTGTATTATATCTGCTGTTCCTTCTTCTTCCTGGATTGCTACTACATGGCATCTTCTGTGAATGAAGATCATGTCCATATTTTTTGATGGTTAAACTCAAAAACTTACTTTCAGATTCTGCAGGAAAATACAGAATAAAGAGGTTAATTAATAGAATGCTCAACAATCAATCATCTTCAATTAAAATTTGTCTATAGTTAACACAGTCACCAGTCTGTGTCAGTCTCTGCGCTCCAGGGACAATCAAATACATAATGCAAATCCACCCTACTTCTCTTCATAACATTAATATTCATTCTATAAAATTTTCATGGTAGGTGAAGTTCTGCATTTTATTTTCTAACAGCAACTCAAGATAGCAGTTTTATGCTGGTCCTTTCATTTGTTTTCTTCATTCCCTAAACACTTAGGTTTCTTGTACCGCTGACAGGCAAATACTTTGCCACCTGCTTACACTGAGCAGGTCTACTGCATCTTATAATCAGTGCTGAAACCAAACCAATAAATAAAAGAACTGACCAAAGGAGACTATCAAAGATAGGTCTTTGGTGCTCATTGTTCACTAGGGCTCTAGAAGCCACCTTAACGAACGACAAGGCAGATTCCAACTGTCACCTCTGGTATCTCTAAGAGTAGAACTGCCAAAGATGTAAATTCTCTACTTTTAGCTATTGGTAAGACATTGTTGGTTTTTGCATTTCTGCAGTGACCTGCAGAAGTGATCATTTGTAGATGTCTCTTCAGACTGAGGAAGAAACACTTTCTAAATGCTGGAATTTGCTTTATGTCTTTCTGAAAGTCTGTGAGGTGTATCCTACCTGTTAATTTCCAAAACATGTAATGGCACTCTATACTCTCATCTATCCACAGGTTTGCAAAAATAAACAAAAAGGCTTCTGTACAATCCTTCCCTCAGCCTTTATCCACACATATTTACATTACTTTGCTAATTTATTAAATTACTGAGTTGATGCCAGATGTATGATGCAAACTTCAGCCTATGAACAGACAACTTCTTCTGGGTTTTACTGTGCCTTGACTTACCACCATTGTAACACTGTCTGCAGAAGTACTCGTGTGAGTGCTCTTTAACTTCTCTCAAAGTCGGTGTGGATACTGCAAACCCCCAGAGCTATTTCTGTGGGTAAAATTATGGGTAAAAGGCAGAAATAATGAGCTGAGAAAGGACTATCTTTGGCCAGGACAGCTGCTTGAACAACTATCTGTGGCTGCAGAGCAGTTTAATGTGGCATAGTTGCAAGAAACTAAAGAGCTGTCAAATGCTGATACCTAATGATACTACTTAGACTTCATTCAAGGTGTTTTCAATGTCTAATATCTTCCAGGAAGGTTAATGGTCAGTCACCTCACTTGCCATTAGCAAACAAGTAACTTGATTGCTATTTGCAAACGTGAGCCAAAGCTTAGAGCTATATAATGTTTTTTTTAAGAAAACTTGTGTTTCTTAAATGTGGTTTTGGTCAGTTCATTTTTTACTTCAGCTTTTGAGAGTGTAACAGTGAACTATATGATTATTAGACTTAGGGAGCACATTAGATTAGATTGATTTTAATAACACTATAGTTACTCATCCGTCCTATGTTACCTAATACTCTCTTTCTGAAAGGTTGTTTTGAAAATCAGATATTTTCATTTACTGGCAAGGTCTGGATTGAAGAGAAATGTTGTCTTATGCAGCTAAATTTGACCAAAATTCACAATGCAGCAGCTGTAAATCAAAACTAAGTAAACAATTTCTTTTTAGTGTGTAGACATTTTTCTCCATGCTTCAGGGCCTTCATCTCCCCTTTAGTACCATTCACAACCCTTCCACATCAGTGTGACAAACTGTAACTCTCCCTGCTATCTCCGCAAATGACAATGAAACAGACCTCCTTTATGAAGATCACATCACCATTACAACAAAATTACAACAATGTATATAATCATAAGAGCACTAGTTTTTGTATTTGAAGCTGCGCAAGTATGAAAAAAGAAGGGGCAGCTCATGCCATCTGTGCAACTGCTTTCTGCTAACTGCTGACCTACACTTATGTGTGCCTACACTCTACAGGCCCAGGAGCTATTCTACTGGTCAACAAGTAATCTCACAAGAATTAGCAAACCATGGAAGTGCTTATGATGCTTAGGATGCTGTGAAACTGCTTTCATTCAAGACGCAAGGACTGGATCCCAGGTAAGAGATCTGGAATGAAGAATCAAGTTATTTTCAAGAAAATAGCTTATAATTGATCATATACACAGCCTGCACCACTGGTAAGAAAGCAATAAAAACTCTTCACTCAGTTTAAAATCAAAGAGCTTTCTAAAAATGCTTATATTTCCTCTTAAGATGAAAGTGCCCCAGAAGTAATAGGTTTAGCTCATTTCTATATCGAGAAAATACTTCACAACAGAACACAATTGCATGCAATC
>JAVHNF010057042.1:7697-31689 GCA_034783455.1 Micropsitta finschii
ATATTTGAAAGTCTTTTCAAGTTGGTCCGCTAAGGTTTAGAGTGTCTCATTAAAGTGTCCAAGTACAAAGCGTCGGTCAGTAAGAAAATATTGACCAATTACAGAGAGTGTTTGTTGCAATTACACCTGATCAAATTCCAGTATAATCTCATAATAAAGGAAAGGGCTTTTAAAACAACTACTGTCACACAGAAATCTCACCCTAAAATAGAAAGTACTGGGACAAGCGTTCTATAATAATTGTAAGTTAAATCCTATCTCTGTTAAAGCCTGATTTACTTTATCAGATATGAGGTTGGAAAACTTAAGCCTTTTGAAATGCAGTGACATTAAATACTACCATACATTTTGCAATAATAATACATGCCCATAATACAGGATTATTGATGTTTGTGTAAGGCTTTGACAGCCTTGGAGGGCATCTGCTATAGGAAGTCAAAATAAAAATTGGCTGGGTTTTTCATTCAGAGCAGGCAACAGGAATCTCATAAGAAATAAAAATACTTTTACCTTTCAAGTACTTTCATCTGTCTGATTCAGAGCCCTTCTGATGCAGCCACCACTTGCAAAGGTAGTTTGAACAAGCTGAAAGGTCACCAAATCCTCTCCTCTTCCCACTCCAGCTGGAAACCAACAGCAGTCCCTGCAGTGAATTTAAGTCCCCATTGACCAGATGAAAGGAACCAATAGAAGCCCTGGGGTGTTTCCCTCCCACAAACCACCTAAGGAGCACGCTGGCCCTGGAAGCAAATGCCTAGTCAGTATCAATCTTTCACACTAGCATGAAGAATCATCTCCTATTTGTTTTATGCTCTGTTTCTACTTAAAAGCCAGAAAGCCTTTCCAGACCTGCAAGTCTGGCTGCAAACATCCCAGAATTATCACTGAGGCCCATGTATTGACAAGCACATTTGAAGTTACTAATGATGTGAAATTCGGCTGGAGTAACACAGAAAGTTAAAATAAAACACCTTGAAAACCAGCAGTGAACACAATACTGCACTTACCCAGCACAATACTTCCAAAAAAAAACCCATAAAAAAAAAAAACAAACAAAACCAAACCCAAACTAATCCCAAGAACTTAAAGCAAATTACATTTTGTAGGCATTGTTAAAGTACCTGCATGATTATTTTAACCATGTGCATTATTGAGCTCAGTTTTCAGCTAACAAACTCTCTCAGATTCTTCCCATCTGCTTCGCTGTACTGCAATCTCAGCTGTGCTGAGGGAGCTGAAGATGGCAGCAGCTTAAGAGCTATCATCATGCCTCATTTGCAGCAGGGGGGTGAAGTTGAATAGAGTGCACTTACAGTGCTGAACGGTAAATACCACTAACTCACACTAGGGCTCCAAGCTTTCTCACTTAGTTTGCATTTTGTAAAGCTATAGGTACCAAACACTCTGTCCTAGGCAACCCCATTACAGAAAGAGAAAGGTAGTGCTGCAACACAACACAACACAACTGGTCTCACCTCTGCATCTGGGAAAGTGCTGGTGACACAGGTGATGCTGTTGAGGGAGGCAGAGATTCAGCCCTGGCTGAAGAAATAATTCTCCTTCCCATACTCTTTAGTTTCTCACTCAGCCAGACCACCTAACAAACACAGGGAGATCAAGGGGAAGTGGAACAAAATACTGTAGGAAAAAAATGCACACTCTAACATTCAAATCACCTTTGGTCATATCTGGCTCTGCTTTATTTGCCCTGCTAAGATTCTACGGATTGCTGGAAAGCTGAAAAAAGAGCAAGTTATAGATCATAACATCAGGAAACAAAGCTTGAAATTCTCTCCCTGCAAACACCAGAAACCTTCCAAGCCAGTCACACATTAACACACAATATCAACAGGAAGCATGGCCACAAACAGCTGAATTTTGAACTGGATGCTCACAGAAGGATTGCAGCCCGAAGACTGAGACTTGCCTGTTGCTGCAGTTTCTCTCATGCAAGTTTAAGAGCAGTCTTTCAGCTTCTCAGAGTATGAAGGGAGCACAGACAGATGGGAAACAAGACCAGTGAATCTCACCTCTCTGGGGCTCATAAGACCCATCTAAAGCAAGGAAAACTGAACATAGATATCCCTCTATGCCTGTTTAATGCTCTGTAACAAGTATTAGTGGTTTCAGCCTGGCACATCCACAGGACAAAAACCATCAGGACAGCTAACCCTTGGGTTGGCAAGGCAGCCAGAAAACAAAGAGGCTGCGAAGAATTAACCACTTCATCAACACCAAAAATGGCTTCTTTGCACTGATCACCATCACCTGCCCCATCAGCCTATGTGGGTAAGTTACTGTGGAACCTGTTGCTGCTGACTCCAGCATGGATAATAAAACTTTGACTGCATTAGCCTGCCAATCTGGCCCCTTCTTCCAGATTAGTGTGAGGTGTCCCTGCCCATGGCAGGGGGGTTGGAACTAGGTGATCTTAAAGTCCTTTCCAACCCTAACTACTCTATGATAACACCTGTATACCTCAGAACCAGTATAATACACCAGGCATTGAAGTAAAATGCCAGGCACACAGACAAAAAGCAGCATGAGAAACTGAGAGAGACTCCAGCTTCTCGCATGACTTTTTGGGTGTGGGTAACAATGTGACATGAACAGAAAATGTAATTGAAATTATCCATTCAACAGATAATACTTAAGGGACGTTCTCCCTGAAATCAGGACATAGACTTATTTGAAACATGGCCTGAGTCTTAGCTGGTAAAACGGGAACGTTTCAGGGCAGCTGAGAGCAACCGAAGAATTTTCCACACAGTTTTCACTGTTCAGCATTATGATTATTCAGTGGTGTTTGTAAAATGCTGAAACTTACCCAAAATTCATGAGTTGAAAAAAAATGCAGAACACTGATATAAATGTAGGAATAGTGCTGGGTGGTAAGCAAGCAAAGAAACTGTTAAGAAACAAAACTAAAGCCACACTGAAGAAGACAGCTGGCAGATAACCTCATACACAGCAGGATAAATGTACTTTTCTGGACAGGGACCCCAAAATGCGGTGTGATGCCTCTACATTACATTTTCCTTGTGGGACTCTTCTCCCTGTCATTTTCACCGACTTTCCTCTACAACCTAGGATCTTTGTGGTCCATCCTGAGTCGGATCCTGAGGTTTCTGTGGGAGTTGCCAGCTCCCTCTAATGACGGATGGTGCCAGCGAGGCTTGGCATCAGCACTGGGGTACGCAGCACAGCCCTCTAAAGTGGTTTGGATTCTCCCTGTACTTTTTTGCACCCACAAATGCACTGGAGACAGAGTCACTGCACAAGGGCCAGTACGGAGACCAAAGTTCCTTCCGGCGGGGCAGGCACCGCCGCTCGCCCGCAGGGGGCGCACCGACAGCCCTACCCAGCCTCTCTGGGGTCTCGGCGCATGCGCGGCCTTGCCGCGGCTCTTCGAGAAGATGGCGGCTTCTTCGGTGTGCAGGGTGTTGTGGGTCGCTCGGCAGGTCAGGACGGGTCACACTCACTCCTGCTCCCCTTCGCGACTGCGGCTGGCCCGGGGAGCGGGCAGGGACGGCGAGGGTCTGTGGGGCTTGTTAGACCTGCGGGTGCGGCGGCGGGAACAACGCGGGTGTGGGTGCAGCTGTGGGTTATTCGTGCCCCGGGTGTCGTGAATGTCTTGCTGGCTTGTGTCAGCTGAGCAGGATCACACGTTACACCTACTGGGCAGGAGCAAGGAAGTAGTCTGAAGAAGTCTGACAGGCATTTATGGAAATAATTCATACTTGGATCGGGCAAAGTGTGCGGCACGTGGGTGTTATTACATGCTTCATTCTTTTAATTAGGCTCTCCCTTCGCCTTGCGCTAGCCAAATGCGGAGCTACTACGTGGACTGGAGGATGCTGCGGGATGTCAAGCGAAGGAAGATGGCGTACGAGTACGCGGACGAGAGGCTGCGGATCAACGCCATCCGGAAGAACACCATCCTGCCCAAGGAGCTGCAGGTACCGGGCAGCGCCCCGGGCCCTTGCTGTGGCGGCCGTGTTACAGGCCCGAGAGGCCGTGCCAAGTCACGGACGTTTGCGATTTCCAAAGTCATTGGCCTAGGACCATGTCCCATTGCATAGCTACCGCTATGCAGAACCTTTTGGGAGTGTTTACAACAGTGTTCGCCTGGCTAGAGGCTGTGTGTGTTGGGTTGTGGGTTTGGGGTTTTTAAACCAGTGCTTCTCCTGTAAGCAGTATATGCAGCACTACGTGTGATGAAGTTATCTTCCTTCCCCCTCCCTACCACACATTCAGAAAGCTGCACTACCATACATTCAGAAAGCTATTTTCCTTATTTCTGCTAATATGGGCTAGTATATGGTTACTTGTAGAACTTCCCAAATAAACATTAGATTTTTTTTTCTTTAAAAACCTGGAAGCCTGATCCAGTCAAAAGCACCAATTTGCTCAATTAGAAGTACCTAATTTTATTTCTTGCCTGAGCTACAAGCATGCAAGAGCTGCATCAGATTTGGGCACTAGAGCTGTTCTTAAAAATGGACCTACTCACTGCCCAGCTCACAGCCTTCCTTACTAATCATTAAAAACATTTGTGTCAGAAATACTCCTGTACGTATTTGATCTGGTCATATCTAATTGTGAGGGGATCCTTACATGCTTAAACATCCTTGGAGAGAAAGTATATGGATCTGCGTTTATGTATTGACTTTATTATTATCTTGGCAAGCCTAGTCTATGTGGATGTCCTTAACAGAACAAAAACACAGATTGCAGCTGGCCTTGCTTTTGCTATTCCTCAGCTGCTTTTGTCACCATTTGAAGTCACTAAGTTATAGCAGCAGTTAGAAGAAAAAGACTCCAGGAAAGTAACTTTTATCTCCCCTACAAAAAGTTATTTAGGCTCCAAATTTAAAGACTTTTAAAGTAAGTAATGAGTTTTCTCTGAAAGCAGAGGTTACTTTCTGAAAAAAATCCTAGGAATTAAATAGGTAGATAAAGTACTGCAAATGTTTGGCTGTACTAGGGGCACATAAAGGTAGAGCTATATACATAGGTAAGATACACAACTGGACAAAACCAGTAACTGAAATATGTTCTGAAGACAGGCAGTCCTCCTGAACTTGCTGTTATTAAAGTTGAAAGTCTTGATGCTGCCGTCATGATGATGCCCTTTGAAGGCAAACATCCTTTTGGAAGATAGCCTTAACACTTGTTTTTCTCCTGCAGCATAATAGGAGTGTTTGTAGTCCAGCCTCAGGCCTTCCTTTTACTTCCAACTGTGACTGAACACTGGCTTCTTTGAACCCTTCTGTCCTTCAGAAAATAGCATATTAAGAATGCTGCAGTTAGGGATGCATACCCAGCCTAAAGCAACTTCCTTTAGGCTGCATTTTCTTACTGAGCTCACTTTTTCTGACACTGCTGCTACGTGGTGTTTCCTGAAAACTGGTGAACTCTTCAGTTACATGTAGAAAGACCTATCTTAAGCCTTCTCATTAGAAGAGACAGTAAGAGTCAAAGGGAGACAAGTGTCTGATTGACACTTGGACTTGTCCTCCTCTGGCTGCAACTCTTGGTGTCAGTAAAAGGGATCTTTTACTGATCAAAGCATGTTACCTAAGAAGGCAATTAATAAGGAACTTATATTTAAATTCAGCCCATGTTAAAGGATTAGCCCACCCTGCAATAAGGAGAAAGCCCAAGTGGATTTTGAATAACTAACTACTGGCTTCAGGCTGTTTGGTTTGTGTAGTAAAGTTAACTTTGGGGTCTCCCTGTGAATCATTTTACATTTGCCGTTAGGATGCCCAGAAAGAAGGGGTGAAGGCAGGTAAGCATACTTATGAGGTAGTAGAGCAGCTCGTGGCAGTGCCTACTCTACAGCTAGATTTTGAGGTCTGACATTAAGCCCCCTCAAACTCTTGGGGAATACAGGTAACTCTGTGGTGTGGTCTTCTGTTTTAGGAAGTGGCTGATAAAGAGATTGCTGACTTGCCCCGGGACAGCTGCCCTGTGAGGATCCACAACAGGTGTGTCCTGACATCCCGCCCTCGGGGGGTGAAGCGGCGCTGGAGGCTCAGCAGAATAGTTTTCCGCCATTTTGCTGACCATGGTGAGATGTCTGGGATACAGAGGGCCATGTGGTAGATCACTGCATGGATATACATTCAGGCTGAAAACATGAAACAAGCTCAGTTTGTGTTTGAGTCAGTTAAAGCAAACTGTCCTGTCCGCGAGTCCAGCACCGGTATCAAACTGATAAAGGCAGGATGAGAAGCCATGCTGATGCATTAAACTCACTGGATTGCATCTGGTATCAGTTGACAAGAAACAGCATAACCACATTAAACTTGTCTGTATGAGGCAGTTTTATTTTGAGGGAAAAAAAAAAACCAAAACAAACACTACCAGCGGGCTGCAGAACTAAGCTGAGGTTTGTGATAAGGGCAACATTAGAAATAAAGACATACAGCACAAGGCTTGTTTAAGCAGTTGTTTTGTCACTGTACAGGAAGTTCACCATGGTAATTTGGGTAAAAGCATACATGGAATTGCACAACAGGGCAAAGTGGTATTCCAGACAAGGGTGAGCACAAACTGAAAACAAAATGTGGCCTCAAATTAGATACTCCTGCTATGCAAAAATATATGTATAACAAAGCAGACCAAGTGGATAACACACGCATTAGAAACTACAGCATGCTAGTATTTATCTCCTGCTTGTAGTGCACCACTTAGTCCAGTGCTTTAAGAATAAGGTAGCAAATCCTAGTCCAGACAATAATAGGAGAGTAATGGCTTCCTTAATTCGTAAGGTAACATCAAACAAATCTGTCCTTGGGAGACACATGAGAAGGACACAGGAAGGGAACAGTAAGAACAAGCCTGCTGCTAAGCTCATGTTTGCCCTGTACTCTTCTTCAAAGCAGGGCAATGAAGGGGAAATGGCTGCTCTGTCCCCCTCCCTCTCACTGGGGCTGAGAGGCTGCAGTGAACAGGCCAACTGTACTACAAGCAGATGGAAGGCACACATGCAGCAAACTGACAGCAACCCATCAGCCCTAGTGGAGTCAGATTTTGGGGTGTAAGCTATCTCAATATATTTACTACTCCATTACCTTAAAATACTTGAAGTTTTATAGGATAAAGTGTAGCTTGTCTCTCGTCCTCATTCATCACTAGAGCCAGGGCAAGCTCAGTGGCCAGCATCAGCAGCATACTGCCCTCCTGTGACTGATGCCACCGCAAATACCCCTCAAGGAGGCCACAGCATAGGCACCCACTGAAGAGCTGTTCTTACTTTAAAAATGCACAAGAGGTTAAACAGCAGTCATTAATTTCTGAGACTAATTTTAATGTCACAGGATTAACACCATATTGTTTCTGCTTAACTGTCAAGTGTTTGAGATAGTGGTTCTACTTTCTTCAGCATCTCTCCCTTCGTGACGTGTTTTACAGTTCAACATACACCCTACATCTCATTAAAAAAAAAAAAATTCACACTTTTACATTCTGTTCTGTTTCACCACTCTCCACTCATCTGAGAGGCTTTTTCAAGGAAGGGTAAGGATATACCTATGCTCCGCTCTTCAGGAAATGGTGAACCATTTGACTGAAGGAAATGCTTTATAAGCTATTTTTTTTAAGTATTTTCTCCAACCTGAAATGGAAAATGTCTTTGCTTGGAAGAAGGTTGTATAAACAATGATCTTTGCAGCACAGCATGTCTCACATGGAAGATCAGTGATTAAGGCGGCCTTTAGAGTACTTTCAAATATCCATTGGCATGTCCCCTTTGGATTGTTTTTCTCTGCTTTCAACCCAGGCCTTGTTGATGGTGCGCTTCATTTCATCATCTCCTTCTGCATACATCTTTTTTAAAAGGTTCATAAGCCCTTCACTAGGGTCTGAGGTGTCATAGGCAGCTTTCCTGCAAGACGAACACATACAAGAAGATCACATATATCAATTCTGTGCAAAAAAATTAAACAGTAGCATTTGTTTGAAACATCCTGGTAACAGCAAAGATTTTCCTCTGGCAAACTCTTTAGACCCTGACAGTCTCAGTTAGCTTCCAAGTAGGGAGAATCCTAAAGAGTACCCTTAAATTACATGCAAGTTGAGAAGTATACATACAGCTGTCCCACTAAGGATGATGGGAAGCATTTTGCAGTAAACATGACCCTGGAAGCACCACCCTAAATTAATTTTAGGAAGCAGAATGCAACAGACACATGAAGACCAGTATCTGTCTGCGGTGTTATGTGACAAGGGAACAAAAATAGAAGTGTGACCACATTCACAGCCCAAAAGGCATTTTCCACTTCCATTTTTCAGATTATCTCCAAGAGTTTCACTGTCTCATTTTTAACACACTGCATTTCAATGGAACTTTCTCAAGAAGCCAGCTGATAAACAGTGCCACCCACATGGTAAGCACCTGGGTATGACATGCCCCCTATCATAAGCCTATATGTAATGCTCCCTCTGGCAAAGTTGCCTCTATCCTGTTTTCTAAAATCCCACAGGTAGTTTACTAGTGCAGCTGCAGGCTATCTGAAAAACACACAGATCAAAATAGGAGTAAGCTCCCCAAACCAGTCTTGGAAGCTGGGAGGTGCTTTTCTGAAGCCACTCATTTACCATGCTGCAAATCCCCAACACTGAATAGGGTGGCAATACTGATCATGATAGGCTGGGTAGTGTGGAGGACTTCTCTGCACAAGATACAGGTTTAACAAAATGACCCTGTCCCTCCCAATAACCTGTATTAGTAGTCAAGTTAACATCTCTTAATCTCCAGTGATGTCAGTCAGAAGGGGAAGGTAGTTTTGCTCCAAGTATGGTTAGTTAGGACTAATCAGTTTTAGCCAATCATTATATAAACAGATAAAAAATGAATAGACATTGGCAGGCGTAACTGTCTCGAAAGTCAATTTTTCCATGCTTCTTCTGGTAAGAAAATGTGTGTGGTATTGTAAAAAACAAAACAAAAAAACCCCAAACCAAACAATACAGAATTGTTACACAATACACTACTTAAACACACACACATACATAGAAAAACATCTCTTGTTCTCAGGTGTTTCGTGCCATAATTTACCGTGCTTATATATCCAGTGTCTAAGCTGTTTGTAGGGTTGCCCTCAAGCATTTGAAGTGATACAAATTAGCTTGAGACTTTGTGTAATGACCTAGGTAAGCAGAAGCCTGTTTTGTCAAAAGTACGCTGGGATTATTTGTGCAGGCATTTCACACACAGGTGGCAAAATAATAATTATTTCGACCAGCACAGCTGAAAGTATTATATCTGTATTTCTGTACAGTATGCGCTTAACCTAAAAAAAGTCAACCTCACTAGAGCATTTTTTTGCAGTGATTGCAGCCGTCAAATAAGAGATTTTTTTATCTGGTTGATTAACACCCTGCAGGTCTATCTATCTTAGGTACTTCCTGTGATGTAGACTTCATCATTAGAAATAAAACAGTAGAAAAGTGGCAAGCAGCTACTCGAAGTGTATCTCCTGCACTTACAGTTCTACTGATAGCAAAAAATTCTCAACTTAATGATTCTCAAGCATCTCAGGGACTTGTCCTCCAAAACAGCAATTTTCACCACCTAACTGCACAGTCAGTATAGCACAGATCTGCTCTCATGGCAGTCCTGAAACAAGCTGG
This sequence comes from Micropsitta finschii, assembly GCA_034783455.1. Classification (NCBI taxonomy): domain Eukaryota; kingdom Metazoa; phylum Chordata; class Aves; order Psittaciformes; family Psittacidae; genus Micropsitta; species Micropsitta finschii. Next base: position 17,340 of record JAVHNF010057042.1, read on the forward strand.
AGAACAAGAGAGGGAAAACAAGATGGTGGGTTGAAAAGACACTTACTCTTTCTCTTTGCTTTCTTTTTCCACTTGAGTGAGACATTCCCATTTTTCCTCCCGCTTCTTCCTACACATCACAAGGACCATGTCTGTCTTTATCTGCATGGTAAAGAGCAAGACATGAATTCAGAATGCTAGTCACAACCACAATGAATAAAGTTAGTTTAGAGCATAAACCTTTTTATCTTCGTAGATTTCTGAAGCATTTACCTCAGCTATTGATTATTACATAGCACACAGGAAACTAGTATGCACTGAGCTTTGAGGTGCAAAGTACTAACTTCACTGTAGACAATTTAAATGGCATGATTAATATACTACTAGTACAGAACTATAGTACCAATACAGAAGAACATTACAGTGCTGCAGAAACACCATTTGGATGCTAAAAGTACCCAGGACTGTCAGGTAAAGTATAGCTATATTTACTAGACTTCTCTAAGAATATCAAGTTCAGGTAGAGACTCCCCCAATTTATTTCTCCAAGGATAAGAAATTAGTTTTAGGGCATTGCTTAATCTTGCAGTATGTTTGCCAGTTACAAGCAAAGCCTCTTTATTTGCAACCCTAACCTAAATTTCACAAATAATTCCTGCATGCCACAGCAGACAAGAATCTGCCAGACCTTTAGTTTAGTTTAGCAAGTGCGTGACTACTGCCCGATTCTATGCCACAAAAACCCAAAAACAAACAAACCAGAACATCACTCATTTATTTCAGTCCTAGTTTTAGGGCAATTTCCAATTGAACCATAATTTCTTCACAACTGATGTCTCTAACTGCAGCACACAACTGTGCAGAATGCAGACAAAGTACCTGACACATTCCTAAGCCTGGAAAGATGCTACAAGTTTCAGAGTATGGACACTGCTCCCAGGTTGCAGCAATCAGCAGTAAAATGTTGCCAATGTTCAAATCCAAAACAACACACTCTTAAAAAGGCAGAGAGGTTTCAGACTTCGTTTTGGGTGTTAAGCCTATTTAAGCTTTCCAAGATTTGGGTCTCCTGACAAGTCTCTTAGACCTTAAAATTGCAAAGAATTCCTCTGAGGTATTTAAAAGCAGAAGGATGTAAATGGATATTTAGTGGAATTTTCTGCTTATCTGTTTCTGAAATCCTGTCGGACAGGTATTTAAAAAAGCATACAATAGCTAGAGCTAGACATGATCTACTGAAATATGCTATGGATTCCAGAGGATAATTCCACAGTTACAATTAGAATTTAAGAAGAATCACATTCACAGTGAAGAAACTTTACAGACAGAGAGAGGGACTGAAGGTTAGCACTGAGTCTCTTGAACTAGTCAGGCAATGAATATGGTACTTTGTGAAGGACCCAGGTGTCTCTTAACAGACAATGCGCACTGACCTTTCTAGAGCTGCCTTCCACAGAGATGGGTTTCAGGAGGTTGTTGAAGGTCATGGTGTAGTTCTTCCCGTTCAGATTCTTCACTAGCAGATCAAACGACCTGGGACCAGAAAGCAGAAGGAGAAAGGTCATAAATATTGCAATCACTGCAAAACTACTGAGCCTTGCCACCAAAAACAACATCAAAAAATATGTCAAGCATATTTCTTGAGAAAGCATGTCAACAGGCTTGAATTACTTTCTTCCCAGAGCTTTCAAATCTTCACTTGGATTTAATACTGTGGATTTAAAAGGACATATCCAGACTTGCCAACAAACTGAAACCTTCAGGGGGTTCATTCTACCTCACTGAACTCCTACAACCTTGTAAAGGCAGATTTACTTTATGTACACATCCATTCTATTATCATTAAAAAACAGGGCTAACACTGCATATCCTGGCAAGCGTGATGAGATACAACAAGCGTTTGTACAATGAAAATATCCTGATACCCTCTAAGGAAAGCTATACTTACATAGTACTAAGTGGTAATAAAAGCTAATACCCCTCAAAAATGAAAAAATAATAATAAAAAAAAAAAGATAAAAAGGAGGTGGGGAATAAGGGCTGATCCAGAACAGCACTCAACACATCCCTGCATTTCAAATGGTGTTCTTCACCCATGCTCCCCTGTGCTGTGTGGTGCAACAAGGTGAACTCACCTCTCTGTGAAATTCACCTGCACATTCTCAACTGGAAGCTTCTGGACTCCATTTAAAGAGATGTAAATCTTAATAAACTTATCTGACTGATCCCAACCTGCAAGTGGAAAAAATAGATTAAGTTCTACCTTTCCTTGATGACCTTTGTGCATTTAATTCCAGCTCCCCCTGTAAAGTCCCCTAGCAATTTGCAGGATCTCTGCCTTACCGAAACAATCTTCAGAGAAATAAGGGAAAGACATAAATTATTCAGGAATAATGTGAGAGTAAAAGGAGGTCCTCATACGTAGCCCTATTCCCTAATCCCTGCAAATTCTGAGCAAAACATACTTACCAGCTCAGACAAAAGGAGAGCAACCCTGTCTGTGACAGGGAGCCAGAGGCAGCTGTCTCCTTCTGCTGCAATTTCCTTGACCCACTTTTTCCCCTACTCCCTGCAGGACAAGTATCTTGAGCAATCACCTCTCCTTTCACTTACATTGCAAGCAGAAAAGCTAAAGCTCACTCATTCCTGCTAAGCACTGGGCAGCGAAAAATACTAGTAGGTACATGCCAGGGATCACTAATGCATCCCACCCCTACTACCACACAAACAGAACTAACACACACTCTGGCTGGGACAGCATACTAAGCATGCGGTAGCATTTTAAGTGGGGCTTCCAATATGAAATAATCACTTAAGAAGCCTTCTTTATAACGCTAAGTGGCAACTGTAAGTCACACTAATGCTGTCCTGCCTTCTCTTCAGAGATGCTGGAGCTTCAGTAAGTGTTCAGAAGAACAAACCTACCATAATTGTTTATTTTCACCGTGTACCCTCCCAGTGACACCTTTTCTTCCTCCACTGCATCTTTTGGCTTCGGTGGAGGCTGATTCTTGATTTCTAGCTCTAGCTTGTGTTTCTCTGTCATCAGGACATCACGAAGTCGCTTCCTCGTGGCCTTTGTAAGCAACTCTTTTACTTCTTCCAAATCTTTCAGTAACTAGTGTAAAAATAGAGGATCACACGTGCATATTAGACACAGGTATTTGTACTCTCGGTTCATGGCTGAGCTCTTTCAGTGATGACTTTCAGGTTTCCTAGATGCAGCCCTTTCAGGGTTACCGAGTCAGTTGTTTCATTTTATTCTCCACCCCGCTAACCGTGAAACCACCGGTTCCTCACTCCCGCTCGCGTTCTACTTTCTCTGCCACTACACATTTCAAGGTTTAAGCTTCCACCCGTTATAAAACCAAGAGAAACCCACAAATGACCGACAGCTCCTCAAAAGCTTCTGGCTTATGCTCAAAGTGCCCACCACCATCTCGGGGTGCACACCTGCAGCGCCCAGCAGACACCCGAGCCGAGAGCTCCCGGCCGGCCGCCCCCCGGCTCCCCACATCAGCCGGCCCTACGGCCCCTCGTCCCGCTCCGCCCGCCCCGGTTCCTGTCAGAGCCCCCGGGACACGGTGGGGGGTGCTCACCTCCTCGCGCGCTGCAGCCATGTCGCGTGCGGCGGCCTCACCGCAGCAGCAGCAGCAGCAGCAGCTCCCACGGTCCCTCTGGAACCTTCCGGCCTCCCGCCCCTCCCACTCACCGCGAGAGCCCCGAGCGCGCCGCGGAAGTGACGCAATGCCGCTGGCCGCCGCCACCACCACTATAGGCTCTCCGTGAGCGCGGTCATGGCCGAGGGGTGGGGCTTCGGGCTTTCCCGCCTCTCCCAACGCCGGTGCCGCTCGTGCCGCCCGCAGGGAGCGCCCCTGGCGGTGGCCGCGGTGCACCCCGGGCGGGAAGGCGGACCCTGAGGGGCTCCGCGCCAAAGCGCCGCTTAGCGCCCGTCGCGGCTGAGGCAGGCGGCGGAGGGGCCGGGCTGGGCTCCTGAGAGACTGCAATCGTAACTGCTTTAGGGGAGGTCTGGAGTGATCTGACTGAGCACCTGGTCAAGGTAAAAATATAGTGAGGTGCTTCTCACCACTGTTACCTTAGCGTCCTGAACAACAGAAAAAACGAGTTTCTGCATACCCAGGTTTCCAGTCGGACCTTAACATTTCACAAAGGAAAAAAAACCCCAAAACTAAAAAAAACCCCAAAACCCAACAAACAAATAGTGTCAGTCTTTAAGTAAACAGGGAAGTGGGGGTGATCTTTGTCTCCAGATGTCTTTTATGAGCAATGTAACCCAAGGCAGGATACAGCCCTTCAGCGTTTAAAAAGTAGACTTCTCTGACAGTGCCAGTTCTAACATCTGTTTTACCCAACTGAGGAATGACACCTAATTTGCTGATTTAGGGCCTTAGATTATCTTTTCTGAAGTGAATATCCAAGAATTAATTTGTAAAGATTAATAGCAAACCTGAAGCCAAGGATTTACGTTCAAAACTGCATTCCACAAATCAGTTTTAACAGACGTACTGAAGGGTTTATTATAACCCTCTGGTCCAGTGCTTCATGATCTGCAGTTGAGCAAGGACCAGGAAAGATCTGCATAACTAACTGTGGCTGGTTGTAATTTCCACAGGATTTCAGCTTATCCAGCATTTGAAGCTGGGCCAGATGATTCTGTATGGAAAATACAGTATGGTCAACTGGAATTTACGTCTGTGGCGTGGTTACTTTATTGGTTAAAGGCAGTTGCTTATTCAGGAATTGTTTGCTTGTGATCTTTGTTGAGCAGCCACCAAGACAAGAAAAAACTGTATGTGAGTTTTTTCTAGGTACTAATTTTGTAGTTTCTCCACTCTTAGTTGTGGCCTTATAAAGTGCTCATAGTTTTAGAATTTAAACTGGTATTGCTTTATAATTTAATTTCTGGTTCGAGGAGAAAATGCTTTTGCTAATATATAAATGCATTGGTAAGAGAGCCTGTAATTTGCTTCTTTCTTGATATTTTTTTAAAAACCAATGTTTATGTTGTTTCCTTAGGAGTATTTCCATGCCTGTGGCACTTCCACTTGAGCGGCAGCTTCCACGTGGAAGAGTTGTCTGTTGTGTTGTAAACACAGGTTCCACACAGCTCCCCTTTGCATAAAGCTGTAGTAGCATCTGCATCCTCCCCTGGCTGGAAACAGAAGACAGCCTGACAAAGCCAGGTTGTCATCTTGTGTGCACCTGTACGAAGAGCACAGTGGCAGGCCTTCTCTTGGAGAAGAATCAGAAAAGATCCTGCATCGAGGGGGGAGAAGGAGCCAGGTTAGATAAGTAGGAGTACTGACAGCTGAAAGATCCTGGTCTGGTCTGTCTGGCAAAGAAAATACAGTGCAGAGTAGTCTTCAGTGCTCTTCAGCTTGGGGAAGGGGTGGGGATGGAAGCATCTGAGAGGGTGTTGAAAGGCCGTGGCCCTTTGTCTAGCAAGTAGTAGCCTTCTGCTTCTGTCTGCAGGAATTAATAGCAGCTGATGAAAACTGTCCTTTGATATTGATGTGGAGGTAAAACAATACCAAATGTTATGTCTGGTAAATTTAATATTCAGCTTTTCTCTCTCTTTGCCTTTGTATCTTCCCCTGAAGTGCTGTGTGCCTTTCCAGTTACCAGGGAATAATGGCTGTTGATCTTAATTAATAAAAGAGAAACCCTGCAGCAATTGCTTACATGGAAAATGGTTTATAAAGCATTTGAATACTTTTGACAGCTGTAAATTCTGGTCTGCCCTGTTCTTGTTCAGCCATGCTTCTCTGTTAGGAGTCAGTTTTCAATTTCTTGCTGTGTCCTTGTGCTCCCTATGACCCTTCTGATAAGCATGCTGCCTCATGGCTCACTTGCGTATTTCTCTTGCATACTCCAGGGAAGCATGACGTCCTTAACAACGGCTCCTGTTGCCCCATGGCTACGTATCAATGACCTTCAAGAAAAGTTTATTTACCAGCACATTCTCTGGGCTGGCAACCTCAGGCTAGCGTTCCGAGTGGAGGGCCAGGGTGACCCATTAGCTCTCTGGCTTGGCGCCTGTCTGTCAGACTTGAACAGAAGACCCTTTGGGAATGAGTACGTTGTCCTAATGAACAGGTTAGAATTGGCTGTGTAGCACAAACACATTTTGGACAGCTAGTCTGCCAAGTCTAATAGGGCTGCTTAGAAATGACCACTATGAGTGACCTGTATCAAAAAACCTAGCACAGCAGCAGTTTATTATTGCAAACAGACTGAAGCTATTTCTTAAGTAAACAGCTTATGAAAACAAGCACCTTATTCTCATTTTGTATGCATTTCCATTTATTTTACAAGGCATTGTTCACACAATGATAACAAGGTACCAATCCAAACAATTCTGTAACAATTAAAAAAGTAAACATTTGTTGTGACCATGTACATTGAATTGCACTTTTAATACCAAGCATTACACTTATATTTCCATATTATACTTTATATAATACGTGGATTTTTTGCACAAGTACTGGCAGTATGGAGTTGTTCTCAGTTAAAAGTCTGATATCACTGTGATGCTCTTCTTTCCTAACTTTAGGATTTGCAAACTTGGGACACACACAGATGACAAATGCAGCTCCAGATCTAGAAAACTTCATTGTAATGGAATGAAATGGAGAGCTTTGAAGCTGCTCTCTGGTTTCAGTGTGCTAAAGCGAATCCATCTTGAATGGCAGGCACTGAGGGATTTGGACCATGCCTGATTAGACTCTTTTCTGCATTCACATGTCAGCTTTTCCCAGTTCACAGAAGCCAGAAAATCTTCCATGGGAAAGCAGCCGTTCTTAAAGCTCGTGGCACAGGTTGGTATGGGCAGCAGTGCAAACCCAGGGATTACTGGAAGGGGGGAATTGGGATCTGGAGAAAAATCTGAGAATGTCTGCTCTCATTTGCATTGGTAGTACCATCCATGTATTATATAAAATACAAAAATAAGAGAAACTGGAAGGAAATTAGTACAGCCCAGGATTCTGGTGGTATCAAATCATAAATGAAATTTATGACACCAAATCCTTTTGATGTATTTATCCCCTTGTGATTCAGTTTCCTATATATTATCCTATATATAAGATATAGTTTTCCAAAGATACATATATATTCCTTTACAGGTTAAATAAAAGCAAGTCCCACTGAATAAGAAAATAAGAGGAAGTAATGTCCTAATTCTCTACCCATATCTTTTTGTCTTTTTCAGGTAAAAATAGCATGAAATACATTCAGTAGCAAAGCAGTTGGAATCCAGGAGAAGTGGAGAGCCCTGTATTCCTGGAGGATTAACCTGTACGTGTTAAGACATGATACTGAAATAAATTATGTAGACTTCTGACTTGGGTAAGGTGGGATCTTGATTAATGCTGAGCATTATTCATCCTGCTGCAAATTCTTTAAATTTCCCAAACCCAGCTGATTCCAGTATGGATCAGCTCTGTTTTAAAGGCTGCTGTGATGTACACCCCACCTAACTTGAAAGGTCCAAATTTGAGTGCTTCATTGTGTCTCCCCTCAGTATTATTACTCAGAAAGAGGTAATAGGACAGTTTCCAGTAAGATATTAGCATAATAGACAGGAAAATAATATAGTTCAAGCCTTTGTGCTTGCAAGAACAATGTGACAACCAGTGCTGTGTTAACTCACAGCAATGCCTTGGGTGTACCCAGCATTACCTGTCTAGTGCAGCCAGCTGTTTGCACAGGAGCCCATTCTGCAGGGTTCAGCTGTAATAGGTGTGCTTGTCACTCAGAACAGTCCCAGTCTTGGAGGAAACATCCCTGCCCTGATCTTCACATTCAGGCAATAACATGTACTAAGGTTTTCTCTCTAGCAGTTGGAAGAAAACTAGCATCGTAACATCAGAAGTGTGCCTGTTTTCAGTGCCAAAGGTATTTAGGTTTATCAGATCATGCAGAAGTATGCCAGTTATCCCTGAGTCTAACAGTAAATGAAAATAAGAGATATCGTTTTCCCACACATATAAGTAGTTCCATGGATTTCAGTGCAACTACTTAACAAAAGACAGGGAACAGCCCTACCTTTATCCTGTGGAGAAAGCATGACTTACGTGGCTTCCAAGTTTTGATACTTCAGTGACAGTAAATTCAGATTTTTATGTACTCCTGCATTGCTATGCTCAGTAGGTCAACAGCATCATGACTCTAAAGTCAATGGGATACTTCATGCTCTGTGAAGGGGCTGAATTCTTGTTCTTGACTTTCTATCTTCTCCTCTTGTAAATGGTTGGTTTTGGTTTTAACACAATGGCACTGATAAAGGCATCTATCTTAAATTTTAAGAGCCAACTAAGAAAAGTCCTTTAAAATGTCCAACAAAGAAGAAAAACATTGCTTACCTATGTAAGCAGTGTCACTTAGTTGTAGCAAATTATATACTAATTAATGGGCAGGACAAGGATGAGTTTATCAGTTGGCAGTACTGATTACACAGCTGTCTCCTTTTCCCAGGACTGGTTTTACTGAACTTTAATGCATATGGACCTTAGGGATTTTGCAGTTTCTTGGATTAACAGCACACATGATATTTTTTATTGTTATTTTCTCTGGGGTGCATCTGGATTTTTTAAGTGAAATACATCCTATTACTTTAGAATATTGAGTCACAAAGATAATACAAAACTAGTTCACAGAGGTACCATGTAACTAAATCAGCCTTGCTTCATTTATCCTGTAAAGTGTTACAGTCAAAGTAAAAACAATTGCTTTTTAAATTGAAAAAAGTACTCTCCCCTCTCCCCCCACATTGGGCATATCAGGAACAGATTAGAATCCAACAAGATAAAACAGTTGTACTAAAAAAATTCTTTGGAGGTTTAACCCTAATCAAAGTAAAGCCTTCATTCAGAACTGTGCATTCTCAATAAAATTTAAAAATAAGATTTAGTTCCACACATATATTTATAAAATTCAAATTACTTTTAATACAAGTTTGATGTGGATACATAGTTTAATACTGACTTAGGAAAAGAAATATTAATCACTGCAGACTTACAAGCCATGTTAGCTGTTCCAGTGGTGCCACACAAAAAAACCAGTTTCAGTGAGACTTTCATGATGTCTTCTGCTGAAAATCGGAACAACGAGCCAGCTATCCCTGACTGATCAGCTGGTCGGGCATACGTGTGCACATAACTCTGTCACATGCTGCTGAAAAGGGCTAATTAAACCCCAGATTTGTTTTTCTCACAGGAAGCTAAGTTTCCCAATAGCATATATAGTCAGCACTCAAAATTTTAGCTTGCCTGGTTTAATCCTGCAGTCTTGCTCCTCTCCTTGTTTCTGAATATAACTATGCTTATTCATCAAGATAACGGCATAGGGCTATTTTCTTATTCTTTCAGTAGTTTTGAGAAGACACTTATTTTCCATGTAAATACTACTCTTCCAAACACCACTGCTACAAACACTACCTTGGGACTATAGATAGAAGGTGAAAGTAGTTTTTTGCCTTTATGTCACTGCCAAGAGTGATAATGCAGCTGTTGCCTTCGGAAACTTTTTTTGCTGATGTAAGCCAGCTTCCATTCTACAGGGTTTCGAAATCCTGGCTAGCAGGTAGCAAACATATTTTTGTCACAGAAACTCAACTTCCAAAGTCAGAGAGCAGCTACAAAGAGAAAGATGATGTTGTGTCAAAGTGAGTTCCATGGGACGTGGTGAGGTTATTTAACAGTTCTTTTTTGCTGAACTGGGGAAGTCCCACTCCCACAATCCTCTTGCAGTCATTGCACCCTTCGAGATTATTTAACTCATTAATGTGTCAAAAGACTAACCAAAAGGGGAAGAATCCACCCCACATCTTTTTTTGTTTGGTTGGTTTTAATCATCTCTAGTAAGTGCCATAACAAGGACAAGGGACATGACTGTACAACAGGGAGTTGGAGGGGTGAGTTCTTTGAGCAGAAGTGAGCTGTTATATTAAGTCATCTGCTCAGGGAATCACAGTCTTACCCATTTATTTTTTTTTTTATTATTACTGCATTTTTCCAATCAAGGTTTTAAATTCACCTCTAAGAATGATTTAAAATGAAATGAGAAATTCGGACACTTGTCAAACCATCACTGTCACTCATTGGCACAGTACTCTCAAACGTAACAATCAGATGTTCACCAGGTATTCTTAAATGTCACTTCAAATTTATTATGCAGTTCATTTTGAGCGTGAAGTGGAACTGGTAAATGAATGACTAATGCTAGGCTTAGTTAAGAGAACAGAAACATTTATGCAAACATCACTAGCAAGAAAGTGACCAGGGAAAAAGATCTTTGTTCATATTTGCAAAAGAAATTCCTTCTGCGTTTTCACCCCTTTTTTCTCACTATATTAATGTTTCCAGATAATCACTATTCTTGCAGGCACATTTTTGCGTATTATTTTTTTTAGCCCCTTACCCTTAAAAGAGAGAATTTCATTGCAGGATTGTGTCAAGATAGTGATTATATTTTGATCTCTGCTTCAAACAACTGACTGCCTTTCAGAATCATTCCTTTGGCACAGGTAATATTTATACTACCCTGTTTAAAATCAGAATTATGCTTGACAACAAAGCACAAGATGGGTATCATTAAATTTTATTGTACAAAACTGACAAGAGATGGCATTACTTAGAATTAAGAAATGAAAAAACAGAACTAATGTCCCTAGAACAATTTTGTAAATGGAACGATTAATACACAATCTTTAGTCCAGCAGTGATATTTACCTGCAAGACCTTCTTTAGACATGACAGATATAATTAAAAAAATACTCCATCAGTTCAAGCAATAGTTTAATTGTACATGAAATAAGTATTTCTATAAACATTTTATGTTCAGTCAAAACAAATGCTTTTGGATTTTCTTACCTTGAGAGATAAAAAACAACCAGGCAAGTTTGGGAATCATCAGAGAAGTCTACCCCATGGGAAAGTCTAGGTTTTGTATTCCACTTGAAAATGTTTGTGTTTATAAAAATAAGTAATACCAACATAGCATTTCCTAAGTAGCAAACAGATCTTGATGCTGTGGTGTCTTATCAGTGCAGCATAAACATTTTGGGTGGTTTTTTTTTTGAGACCTTATTTCTGTGTCAAATTCAGAATTTGAATATAGACCCAGGGAAAGGTTTTCATTACTGTTATTCATAAAACCTACCCCTTATTGCACAGGATATACAAAAGGTCTAAACTATGCAAGGTCTTCACTCTGCTTCAGGGCAAAAAAAAAATCAAACAAACACTGAATAATTTTCCCTTTATCCCAGTGGAAAGAATTATTTCTTGCAAATTGTAGTATGAACTAAAAATAAAAAGGGAACTAGATACCTTTATGTTAAATTCCAGTTCAGTTGTCAACAGCCTTCACACAACAGTGCTACAAGGAACTGCACTACTTGCATTTCTGAAGAAAAAAAACAGTCAGAACTAAGAACTTATCAGGGAAGCTCATAAACAATTGTGCCAAGAGAGCACAAGACTATCTTTGCTATGGCCTAAGCTTTACAAAAAGTGCTTCTCTGCAGGACACAGTCACTGCGATAAACTTCTGAGATGGTCCCAGGGCGTAAGCTATCCTAAGACACCCGCACACACACTGGTACTTCTTACACTGTGCTTTCTATGAAGAGATTATGCTTCAGTACTTTACATTTTCCATTCTCTTTCTTCCTCCAGAAGAAAAAACCTTCTATGCAAGATAAAAATAATTTTGAATAATTAGTCGTGTATTAAAGACCTAGTTTTGAAGTATTTATTTAACATCTAGTCATATAAAATAAAGTGTAAAAGTATGAAGGTATCAGAACGTGGCTTTCAGCAAGGCAGTTTGGGAAGTAAGAATTCAACATAAACCAGGAATTATTTTTCCCCCTTTGAAAAGGGTCACATCAGAATGAATGAAAAACACCGAAGAATTTCACTTCAAGCCTGCACTCCTGCCTTTTGTCCTTCCTCCAAGAGGAGAGACCACTGGAAGAATCCGCCAGGGTTCAGTTGTGTTGTTCTTTGTGCTCTTGTTTGGGGTCTGTCGGGAACTATGTACTGCCCTCTTTGGGTGGCAGGGGCGGCTGAGACTGCTGCGGTGGCTGTGTGCCTGTCGCCGTTTTGATAGAGTTCAGGGTTTTGCTAAACCAAGAGTTTTTGGCAGCTTGGATTTCATTCATAAGGGCTCCTCTCTGGTGCTCCAGCTCCTACAAAAGCAGAATAGTCAGAACCGATCAAAACCCAGGTAATTAACAACAAAGCATCTTCAAACTCAGTCCCTGCAATCCAGGACTTCCTTGCAACCTCCCAGGCACTGGGGAGAGAAGGAGGATTGAAACTGCAGAAACAGCAGAAGATATTTAGATATAAAAAACTCATTTCAAGACAGAAAGTCATTCTTGAAGTTCACAGATACACTGCAGGATGGGTATATGCTCGCTTTTGGAACAATTTTTTGCATGATTCAGAATTATTTTGTACTGAGTGTAACAAGGCTGAGCATACAGCCTAGCTGTACTTGGATTTCACATACCTGAATTTTGCACTTAGCTTCCACAAGTTGAAGTTTGGTCTGTGCAAGTTCCAGCTCCATCTCTCTCAGCTGCTTCTTCAGTGCATCCTTTTCATCATCCATTTCTATGCCCTTATTCTCCGTGCTTACAATAGGCAGCTTCAGTGCCCCTTCCTTACTGAAAATCTCACTGCAGTGTTTGCAGGCCATCACTTTACCCTGAAATACCCAGAAAGCTCATCTTTAATCCATATTTTAGGAGTTGCTGTACTTCCTGGAAGAGCCATTTTTATGTTAGACTGCCTTTTGGTCAGTAATCTTGAACTATCTAGTATTGCAGTTTTCATACATGACATGGAAAGAATTTGAGAAGCTCATGAACAATATCTAGGGCATATTAACAGTATAAAATTTCTTAAAATCTACTTAGCGTGTTCTGTCTAAACACAGAGACTTTGCTCCTAGATTAGAAATACTCAAACCCTCTTGCTACCGAAGCTTTGTAATATTTTGCAGTATTTATGCCAGCAGAATTCAGAAGAGGAAATCACACTCCAGAAACTTTTCATCTTCCATAAAAGCACTTGAATAAATTAATACAAATTGTGATACTTCAAAGAAAACCAGGTAGCTTTTCCATATTTCCAGAAGTAAGCAAGCTGCTGTGCCCACTGCATGGGCCAGTACTGTCCTGCAGGTGCTTGTTCGGCATCTTAGGGGATGAACCTTTCTGCCGGTGACACCTGATACACAACAGTAATGTTCTCATGCTACCTGGATAGGTGAACCAGTTACTCATAGGTGAAGATGTAGCACAGCTGACCTGGCTTGTACAAACTGAAACAAGATATTGAGCTACTTCAGCAGATTATAGGAACATCAATCCTGGAATTACTTTTTTTACCAGTAACATGAAAAGGTCACTAAAAAGGCACAAATCAGGTTCAACTTGAGTACCAAAGAAACAACTAGAAACTATACCAGAGGGGAAACAATTCTGCGTACTCCATAGTGACAAAGCAGAGGGAGACATAACCAGGAAACATTTATCTCTAGTGCAAATGTTCCTAGTAAGGGGCTTTAGAGAAGGGTGTGGAACTGCTAGGGCAATTCTGGGGATGGCTCAAGCTATGCCAAGTTATTTAAATAACTTTGCTTAAATTACAGAAACCCAAATTGTCCAGTTCGGCCGATTCTGACCTCTCCACTGGGCACACAGGAGAAGCAGCATGTTTTCTCTTCTAGAGAACCTTTTCTTATTTAAAACATCCAAGTAAATACTGTCTCTCTACATTTTTTGCCAGAAGTGTATATTTCAACAGGAAAAAGAAAAGCCAAGTACTACATGCAGTTCAGTTTGAGAGTTTTGCACTGCTGATACATGATAAAGAACCCTGAGACGAAATTAATCTTTTTATTGTTTGCATCTGATCTAAAATGCCTGTGGGCTATCAGTGCAGGTACATGGACAGTGTTTGTTGTAACATTAAACTTCAATTAGTATCTTATTCTGTGTCCCTGGTATTTAGCAGTACTTTTGTTAGAAAAATCTCATATGTAGACGCATCATTCTCACCTTCACAACTTCCAGTTCATCTTTACTGGCCGCCTGTTGTTTTTCCAGCCTGGTACTCAGCTGGGAACAAATCTGGAGCAGAGAAAGCAATCTCTTAGCTAATGTTTAGTGTACTAAAATATAACCAGTGTTTTTTCATTTTTGTTAGAGCCGACATTTCTTAAATACTGCCTCACTCAGACGCTCTTGCTAATAATGAAACTGAAAAAAAAAATGGCAGTATTCAATATAGAACCTGAACACTGAGACAAACATACATGAATTAGTTTATAATGT
>JAVHNF010057046.1:9765-25414 GCA_034783455.1 Micropsitta finschii
ACGGCATGTGATTCCCTTTTTAGCCTGCCATATTGCGATGACTTCCCTGGAACGAGGCAGAATTTAGGCGAGGGGAAGTTTCTGTTATACAAAAGCGATAAAAATCAATCCCAAGATAGAAGTGGGGATGTTGGATCTGCCTCACAGATGTGGGCTAAAGGCGTTTTCATCGTAAGCCACCATTTGCAGTGACTCCTGGTCAGGTTGTTTCCACGCTCATGTCCCTTCCTCTCTAGACGTGCTGATGGGCTTGCAAGCTGCCTGCAGAATGCATTTGGACTCCTGTAGTGCTGTAAGGAGTAGTGGAGATTACTCTTCACTTCCATTTCAAACCAATTCTTTCTACTGTAGGATCCTTCACATTGTACAGCCTGAAAACCCCACGGAAAGAGGAGGGGAGCGTTACCCTGAGCTTGTATTCTTGAGTCATAGGAAGACTTTGGTGAAATGAAAAATTGGAAGCAGAATAGGGCCATTCTGCAGGTATGCAAATGTCTTCATCTGCAAGGTGATATGCTAAGCCAAATGGAGAGGCTGCTTGCAGCACTTGGGAGCAAATTTAAAGCTAATGGCATCTTAGTTACGCCTCAGGTAACTCTGAGTCCTAGGCTGCTAACCCCAGCAGTTAGAAATAAATAAGGATAAAAATTAGAACTAGGCATATCATATCCCACTTAGCGCAGCCTGTTAAACACTGCTGCTCTCCTCTGTCAAAGGTGGAGTGAGCCAGGCTGTTCCGTAAACCAGGGCAAATGAGCAATTAGCAAGAGGTACAGAAATAGTGTTTAAGAAGTTATAAAGTTGCTCTGAGAGCAATAAAATGTCTCTCCTTGTTTTGCTCATGGTTTAGAGTGGGAATATTTGACACTTAACAAAAGCTGACTAAATCTTTGTTGTTTCCCTTTAATGATTAGAATTCAGGGGAGGGCTGGCTGTGACAGGCAGGAGAAAGCGTTGCCATGAAAGTGAAGCTCTTTTTAATTAGAAAGTCCCTTGGATGATTTACCTTCTAGTGATTTGAGTGCTGGTTTGAATGTGTCAGCAATACTGACCGGCACGATGCAGTCTTGTCAGCACAGGTTCCTTTTGCTCTTTAGACATCAAGAGGTGAAGCCTGCTCCAGCAAGGAGAGGCTGTGATGAGGGAAATTATAACTGCAGCCAGCCGTGCTAGCGACTTCACCATCTGCTCTGAAGTCTCTGCCTTGAATGCCAGCACTTGTGGTAGCAGGCATAATGATCATAATATTTTCCACTTCTGTAGCACCCTCTGTCCAAAGGTCTCTGGGCATTCTAGAGATACTAATTAAGACTCACAGCACCCATGGGAGGTGGGCGTGAGTCTCCACACTGGCTTTTCTTGCTTGCAGAGTCTAAAGAGGCTATGGTACTCATCTTTGGGAAGCAGTTCCTTCCGTCAAGCAGCTCGGGAAGAACTAAAACCCTCTCATGCTGTTGTTAGTTTAAATCAGCTCTGTATGGAGAGGCAGTCTGCCTCATGTTAACCTGCTGGAGTGGAAGGCAGGGATTTATGCTCCTAAGTGGGCTTGTTGGGGGAGCTGCAGAAGCTGGGTCTGCCGTAACTGTTTCACGGTTTTTTACAGTGGAAGTTTTGGGGTCTTATAACTTGAGTCCAGACCCTACTATGTGACATTGTGGGGAAACTGGGCTCTTTAACATCAGACTGCAAACACTCAGTGCAGTGCTCTACATGTGAAAAATCATAGAATAATAGAACAGTTTGGGTTGGAAGGGACCTTTAAAGGTCATCTAGTCCAACCCCCTGCCATGGGCAGCTGAAAGTCCTGTCCAGCCTGGGCTTGAATGATTCCAGGGATGCGGCATCTACCGCCTCTCTGGGCAACCTGTTCTAATGCCCCACCACCCTCATCATAAAAATTATTTAGATTTAAATTAGTTTTTTTCTTGTATTTCCATAATCTGCAGGAAATGCATGGATAACATTGTATGGACTGTTGGGAAGGAGTCCCAACATGGGACATGAGAAAGGGAGCAATTTGACCACAAATCGTTAATGCATGATCCCAACACTCACACTCCTGGATTCAAAAATGCATTTCCATGAAGATCCATTTAACGAGCTATGGCAGTGAAGCTCTTCCTTCCCATGAGTGCAAGGTGTAAAATAAAACCTGCTGGTTGAGATCAAAGATACACCCTACTATCCACCATCTGTAAGAGGAAAAATACTGTTGTCAAGTATTATTATATGGTGTGTAAGTGTATTTGAGGCTATTAAAGACAGTTATCCTCAGAGATTTCTATGTAACAGGTTAAAATGAGGGAGGGTGGGGAACAAATCCTTGCTGTGTTTAATTATTGCTGGGTGCTGCATGCACTTTTCTTCATTATTTACTTAATCTTAAATGCCAGATGCTAAAGGGCACCATCATCAATTAACTGCTTAATTAGACTTGCAAAGAAATCATGTAACTTAGTTACAGGCAAATAAAAAAGGGAGAAAGCCTCACAGAGCAGAAGCTCAGGGCTCTCTTTGCAATCATTTTTACAGCTCCCCGCATACATTGTTTCACTTGCTGGAAACTCTTTGGAGCACTCTCTGCCGCTGGCCCTGTAGGGAGGCAAGTGGCTCACTGCACCATCCCTTATTCATTGCCGTTCTGAGTAGATTTAGTTACAGCTTGCTTATTGCTCTCCAAATTCTTTTAATAGAGGTTTGGATCAGATGCTCTCTGCAAGGACTGGTGTAGTGCCGCATCCTGATCCACAGGAGGATGTGGCCTTCACCCTCCCTTTGTGATCTGTATCCCTTTGGTGCTTGCTCTGGGTGCCACACCACACACTGTCCCCTGTTTCTGGTAGGAGGACTTTTGTGGTGAGCACATCTCTGTATTTTGCCATGTATTTCAGTATTTTAGCATGCAGCCAACAAAGCACCCTATCATTAGCAGAAAGTCCTGTTTCCCTCACTGCAGAATAATAGGAAGCAAGATGCTTTTATTCCATTAGTTCCCACTCTAATGAATAAGAGTGTTCACAGGAGTGGAGCACATTCTCAAGGCTTACAACTGTCCAAATCTTTATCTTGCAAATTGCCTTAACAGAGTAATGATCAATGCCTTGTGCTTGTGTATATGCAGTTTTTCCTCTGTAGAGGTACTTCTGCCTTTCTGACTATGTTACTACTATTCCCACTTTGACAATGACAACATTGTCATTTAAGTGCCTTTGCAGCATCTCATGGTTTACAACTTTGATTTCTTTCTTAGTACCCTGATGTTGAAAGCTGCTGACATACTTTTTCCTTTCTGAAAACAAGGTGGTGTTTGGTTTCTCAGAGCTTTGCACTCCGTGCCTTTGCTGTCTCAACACTGCTCTTCTCCTTTCTGGAAGCACGACCTAGCCCTTCCAGAGTTCCTTATTTCTTCAAAGCACTGTATAAACATTATCTAATTAAGTATATATAACATGCCCTAAAGTATGTTACGGGAAAGCTGCAGCACAGCATAGAAGTTTCCAGTCACTTGATCCAGTGTAAAATCTGATTGAATCACTAATTATTTCTTTAAGTGCTGTGCCTAATTACATGTATCAGGACAGGGAGATCAGAGCTGCAGCCAGAAGCATTGAGAGCAGGGACAGGGCCCATCAGGTAAGTTCTGTGTTAGTTCTGGAGTTGGTTTGGATATGCACATGAAGGTAATAAAACGACGCAAAAAAAAGAGGAGCTGTAGCATTTGGATCTTTCCTGTTTTGGTATATATAATCAGCTCTACATTTCCTGTTGAAATATTCATTAAAATTGCAGCCCCTGTGATTATGCAGCTGCCTAATTCAAATCAATGGGGCTCCTGAAACAATTTCAGATATTTTTAAATACTTCTGTAGAACTTCCTTGTTTACAATGTTATGATTAAGTGACTTTTTATTCTAAGTCATCTAAAGCATTAATAAAAATCTTTTCAGCTTTTCTTTAATGTTCTTTTACTCAGAGCGGCTGCAAATAATGCAAACCCTGCTTTATGGCTTTATCTTTTACTTCTTAGTGCAGCATGTCTACTTGCATTGATAACTAAATCAGAACCCCAATTACACGAGGTTTTTATAATTCCTAGTAAGCCATAAATGACTTGTTCTGAAATCCTAACACAAATAAGTAGAATTAATAGGGCAGGAGAATAAATAGCACTGGGAATACAACAGCTCACTAACTTCTTTAAGCAGCTGTTGATGATGTCTGTGCGTTGATGTTATAATCGTGTGGGTGTTCAGAAGGAAGATTATAATGTCCAAAGGGTCAAGATACTTCACTAGTTCTTGTGCCAAAAGGGAGGCCATTTTAGTTTATGGGAAAGATGCTTCTAAGGTAATTTCAGGTCTTCTGCTTTGGAATGCTTCAGAGTGATGCCAGGGTTCTTGTAAGTTTGTTTTAATGATTTTGTGTTTATTAACTTTTCACTTTTCTAATAACTGCAATCCCTGTTGCTGTTTCAGGAGCCTTGGCACAATTCGGATGTGTTTAGGTTGCAAACATTACAGGAAAATACCTAAATCAAAACATTGTGGGAGAGAGTCTGCAGAACGAGCAGATGTTTACTGTCTGACTTCTGCAGTTGAGAAAAAGCAAACACGTTTCTTTAAAAACTCCAGTGTGGGAAAAACATTTTAGTTGCCTGGTTTGGTGCTTCACCTGCCTGTGAAGGTATTTCTTTAGTCCGCTTTTGCTTCTGTTACCTCACCCCAGCTGAACTTACTGACTCCTCTGTTTAACTCCCCTTTGTGTCCCACTGGAGTGCCAGGCACAGGGAAAAGGCAGATCTGGCACAGCTCAGAGCTTGGTCCCTTAATCCCTCACTGAGCACATCTGTTTGAGCTGGTGCTGCTGGGTCAAGCATCGGGGTGGCCAGATGTGAACTGCTGCCAGATGTTTTAGCAGTCTGGTTGAGCCCAGATGTTCTGCTACCAAGCTGCCAGTGCTGCTGTCACCGTTAGAGCAACATCCTTGTTCACAAAAGGAGGAGTGAAATATGGAACCTGTGCAGGTCCAGATTGGTCAGTGCTGAGTGACTGGTGATTGCCAACTGTATCATACTGGATTTAGAAGCAGATGATTTTAAATGAATTCTTGTTCTTTGGTGCTGAAGAAGTAGGATGCAGCCTGTATGAAAGGGAATTGAGTATTATTTGTGTATCATCCTGCATTTCCTCTTGGCATTCAGGACTTGGGCACCTATTGAAAGTTGGATAGAGGATGGAAATGAGATGGAAGAGGACAGGAAAGACTGAAGCTTTTTCTTATTTTAACAGAGAACAGATTGAATGTGGTTTGGCCACTGCACCTTAATGGGTAATCCCCACTCTGAGCTGCAGATGAAAAGAAAAAATCTATAAGGCTAGGGATAATGCAAGAGGATTTTTGCAGAGTTTTCTCAGATGTAAAGTGAGCTACTGAACAGCGTGGCCTTTAATGATAGCTTTTTCTTCAAGCATAGAGCTAATTCATTGATTTAACCGGGTTGAATAAATCTATTTTTCATTGCTTGCACATGTCATGCGCACAGACATTTGGTGTGTGCCATATTTTCCTTTCTGCACTTGTCCCTCAATATATACTATTCCTAATCCTCTGGCTGACCTGTCCCAGCAGTGCCCTTCATGCCAGCAGCACAGTCTCCATAGCCTTTGGTGTCGCTGACCCCAGTGGGAAGAGTTCCCAGCAGCAGAGAGTGAAATCTCTAAACCTAAGCATGAAATGAATCCTTCTCATGGAAGAATGCAATGCAAGAGAGCAGATTTCTCTGTGCATTTGCTCCCTTGGGGATGTGGATCATTGGAGACCAAGAGTCAAAGTTACCTATATGCTGTGCTCATTTTCTATACCAAAATATTCTCTTTGGTGACTAAGCACTATGGATCTTGGTTTCTTGCCTGATCTTATTTCAAACAGGGTAGGTCCCGCACTAAGGCAGCGTTTGGTTCAGAGCTCTCAGGAATTAAAGATATAGAAAAGTTCAAGCAACACCAAGAAGCAAGAGTATCTTCAAACAAACAGGGCAGGAAGGAGGGAGCTGGAGGCTATGTAAGGAGAATGCAGACTGCAGCTGGAAAATCTAAATAGTGATATTCTGGGGTAGGCTGTTCTTTGAGCCTGCTACAGCAGTTGGTGTCAGCAGGGCTTTGCTGCAATAAGCATGTCAGCCTCTGGGGATTCCTGAAGTGCTCTCTGTAAACTTCACAGCAATAGGAAATATGCAGAGGGGTTGCATCCATCACTAAAATGCATCCACAGCTAGCGTGAAACATAGTAGCTGCTTAGTGCCACACAGGAACTGCCCTTGTGGCAGCAAGAGAGAAGTGTCTTTCTAACTTGGAGGCAGAATGCAGTAGCGCAAATGGTGTTTGTGCAGGCCATAAGGGCTGATACCATAGTCCTGGTTCGTGCCCTTGTTCCCAAATAAAAGTGATTTGCCAGGAAAATGCTTTGCCTCTGTAACAGTCCAGCTCTAAGTTTCTTAGCTTCTCTGGAAAATGGTATATTCGCAACCCAGCGTGCTCCCTGCCATAACCTTTTGTTCATTACTGATGCAGAGAGTGAGTGCCAGGTATTGAATCAGTGCTGGGACCAAGCTAAAGGTCAGGATTGTGTCTACAAACATAAAAGCAACCGTGACCTCTTCTTCTTTCTGAAAGCACTAATACGTGGAGGTGTAAAAGTTCCTATCTGTGAATTCTGCAGCCTTCATGTCAGGGTTGTGAAGTAAAACAGACAGGTAGGAAAAGGCAGTTTTCCAGCTGAGGAAAATCCCATCAAGGGACAGTGGGCACAGGCATACAGCCATTGTTAATTCTCCAGGGTGGGAAAAAATGTGTTTCTGCCAGCAAGGGCAGACAATACCTGGGAGCAGTTTGAAAAGCCAGGCTAATTCCCATTGCTTGCTGGCCTCCGAGATAACGCTGTTACCTGTGGCCTGTATCCCACTGCAAAGATTTCCTGCTGCTGTTTTTTTCCAGCTCACAGTCACTTTTAACAGTCTCTGTGCCTCCAGCAGCTTTTGAGCTAACTTTGCACTTCTTTAAACTCTTTTCTGCCTTTTGTAGTTTGACTTGTGTGATGGGGAACTGAATGCCTTGCATCTGTAAGGAAAGAGACATGCATGGACTTGCATACCTTTGCTGTATGTTAAATGGAAGGATTTTGCCTCTCTTACTTGGGATTTCTCAATTATTAAAACATTTCAGTGCCTGTCATTAGCAAAGGGGCATTAGGTTGACAGGACCTGCTTCTCAGTCTCCTGTATTTACTCAGTTCTGCTGAGCTTAATTGTGGTTGTAATCCACTGGGTCACCTGTGCTCCATCAGACACTTTCCTCTAAGGTTTTGTTTCATTAGAACTTTATTATACAGCTAATTTAATTTTTTAAAGCCATCAAATTCAAGGCTGAGCTATGAATTTTCCTGTTAAACACAAAGATATCCCAGGTCTGGGCTGTGATTCAGCACATTCTGCGCTCTCAGCCCAGGCTGTCATCACATCAGTGCTGTCAAATTAAGTAGCATCTTTGACTTTCTTTTCCTTAGCTCTTCTATCTCTAAAATGGAGACAATGCTAATCTCTCATTTGTGTAACTCCATAATGTTTGTCCAGCACTTCAAAGATGCCAACTACAATAAAACTGCCAGGCACTAACAGGATTGATGATTTACACCCAAATTGCTCATTTTTGTGCTAAAACAAGATCACCTGAAAGATACTGCGGTTGGAACCAAACCAAGGAAGGGGGGAGGAGGAAACCATCTGTTACACAACAGCAGAAATATTTCAGG
Source organism: Micropsitta finschii (assembly GCA_034783455.1). Lineage (NCBI taxonomy): Eukaryota > Metazoa > Chordata > Aves > Psittaciformes > Psittacidae > Micropsitta > Micropsitta finschii. The sequence goes on from JAVHNF010057046.1 coordinate 17,572, forward strand.
GCATTCGCCTGGGAAGCTCTGGGTGACGAGTTTGGAATATGAAGGCTTATTTATATGGATGGAGCTAATTTTCTCCAAGTTATTCATTTGTCACTTAGGGAATTACCTAATCTTACAAGAGACTCTAGGAGGCAAGATTCATTTATTCTTTGTCTTGTTCAGCTCCAGGCGAGCCTGAAGATGCTCTGCCTCTTCCAGTTCTGCTTTATTAACTGCTTCCATTAATGGAGCTTAAAGTTTGTCTTCTTCTGGGTAAAAAGGGTTAATCTTACTCATTCCCTCTTACCCTTTCTCCTCCTCTTTTTCTAGAGAGTTCTTTTTTTGGCTGTTTCTATCATCTTCCCCCCTAATCTGCCACTATCTGAGGAATTCATTACATTTCAAATCAGAGGCCTTGCTGCATACATTAGCAGGTTTTAATAGACTTGCCACGACTCAAAAAGGAGGAAAAAAAGAGAGAAGATTTAAAACTCTTGTCTTGCCGAAAGCAGACAGATTGACTCAAAAATGACTCAGTCAATAAAAGATGAGTTTTGAAAAGGCTTCCCTCCGCTCAAAGGGAGCTCGTATTCCAGCGAATTAGGTTTTTCTAAGCCCACTGTCAGAAATTAATAATACATACAGCATGTAAAATGGATTTAGCCCTCTACAGCCTTATACAAACATATCTTTGACTTGCTAAATGTGACACGACTACCAGGATTTTCCAGCCTTTATCCCAGGAGTTTGTCATCTCTCCAGAATGATGACTTCAGTGGAATTTTTAAGCACATTAAAGAAAAATTGCTAAATAAGATTTTCATTAAGAATGTTTCTACTTCCCTCACCTTTTCTCTCCACCCAAGCCTCCTCTATCAGAGCATTTTATCAGTATCATTATTTGCAGTTAGATTATGCCAGAAGCTCTAGTTTAAACTCTAAAGCTAAAGAGTTCCTTTACTAGACTCTTCCAATGGCCTTCCTTTGAAGGAAGAGACACTGAACCTTCTGCCTTGTAGCAGCAATCTGTCATTTGGGTATTGGGTTTTTTACTGCTGCTGCAAAAAGGCTTATAGGGCAGGCAAATATCTTTTTCTTATCAAAAAGAAAGGTTTCTGTCATATTAGATCTGTCCTCAAGTATTCTTTTGTGATTTGAGGTCTTCCCTGGTGGTTGTGCACCTTACTTATGGTAATTTGAACATGCAGGTGTGGAATCAGTCACCACTACTGCTTGTTCCTCCACCAAAGTCCCTCAGCTGATAAGAGTTACCAGTGGTAATTTGCCTCGATCCTTTGTTCAAACTGCCCTTGTTCTGCACTGGACAGAGCTCTAAGAACTGACAGATGGTGTTGTCTTTAGCAGGTAGGTTTATACAGTGTTCTGTGTTGGCTGCATTTGTCTGTCTCTTATTCTTCCAAATCCCACTATTTTATTTCTTTTACAGATTTCTGAATGCTTGGCTCAATCCTGAAATCTTTTCTGCATTCTCTCTATCAATCTTATTCCTACTCCTTTTTCTTCATTATTTATTACAGGTTACCTTTAAGTTAATTTTATAAAGTCACTGCATGTCCTCACCTCCTCATGGATCTGTTCTGGCCCCTGGCTGCATTATTCTACCTACTGGCTTTTTATTCCTATGCTTGCATGATGTGTTTTGTGAATGTATGGCAGCAGCATAGTGGCTAACTCTGGACTACATCTCTTAGGCGATGTAGAGAAACATCTTAAAATGCTGGTGAAGAAACAAACACACTAAAGTGCTCCATTTTGGATCATTATGTTCTGTACAGATGTTTCTTGGACTTGAAACAGGCAGTGCTCATGATTTTTTTAACACGTTTATAAACTGTATGGAAAGGGTGAATTTGAAGCTGTTGCAATATGCACCCAAAAATGCAGCTATAGTTTTTCTTTCCCATCATCACAAACAGGAAACTTGCCCAGATTTCCTTGTGCTTCTCTGGCTCCAGAGAGATCTCTAACCATGGGTGTAGGTGTTCAGAAACACTTCCATCAAAGTAATGAAAATCATTTTTTCACAGAGGTGAAGGTAATGGGCTGCTTTAGCAAAAATATTTCACTTTATAAGTAATTTCTGTTTTATCTCCAGGGGCAGACTGTTCGGTTGGGATTTTGGGGGTTTCTTAAATACAGTTTTGATATGTAACTAGTAATGACCTGTCCTCAAAGGTAATAGTAGTAGACCATCACTTTACTGAACAGCATTTTCCTTATTGCTGAAGAAGTTTGGGTGCCTCGATCCCTTGGTTCTTCTTGCACAGGCATGGACCCTACTTACTCGTTTCTGTCCAAGAGCTATGAGTAATTGCTTACTTGAAATGAGATGAGGCTTCTGCTCATCTTCACTCATGAGCATCCCCCAAGCAAATGTTGGCTCTTAGGTTGTGTTGTAAGATACAACCAGGAATTACACAGCAATCCCAAGAAGAGGGAACATTTGTCTATCGTGCAGGTGTTTGGTCCTCAGTGCTTGAGAAGTGTTGGAAGAACCAAGCATACAAGACGTAGAAAGCAGGTGGATTTTTGCAACTGGAAAGAGGTTCTTGAGTCATTCTTCCTTAGGGTCTTTTGTTTATAACATACAAGCTCCTTCCCAGGATAAGGTCCCAAAGTTAATATCCTGTCATCTTGTGTCATAATCAGGACCTTTTAGTTCTCTTTGAAGATGTGCTCCTTATGTTGTTATGGAGATGAATGAAATTGAAGGGAACAAGCTTGACTGTTCTTCTAGTTTTGTGTTTGTTTCCAATTTAGTTCATTTTTTTAATCTGTTCCATGTTCTCTTGACTTGGAAAAGGAATTTTCCCAGTGAATATTATTTCACTTTAGCTTCCAGCTGCCATGCTGGAACACAGGCACCCAATAATCTCCTTAGGAATAATTGCTGGTGTCTTTTCAGATCATTTTTGTGAAAGGTGACAAACTGCTTGCCACAGTGAGATGTTAATAACATAGAGATGCCCTTTGTTTGAAAGCTGGTGCAGAAATTACCCCATGCAGTTGTTGGAAAGTCAAAGTTGTAATGATAAGAAGCGAGGAACACATCCATTCATTTGCATATAATTCCAGGGCTTATGTGTTGTCTTTTGTGTAAACCATACAATTTCTGGCATGCTTGGGAATGTGCCCTCATAATACAGAGGGACAGGAACATGGGCTTGCTCTCTGCATGGATCAGGGTTAAAGAGATGTCATCTGCTAAAGAGGAGGGATAGAAAAGAGGCAAACATGGTCTGCAGGAACTACATGGAGGAAGCAGGCATGGATGTTTAATGAATGACGTTGTCAGTCCTGCTCAGGAGAAACTACATCCTGATGACCTCTATGAGTAGGCATCAAGAAAAGGGGAGAATCTTTCTCCTTCTAGGTGTGTATTGAGCTGAACTTTCACTGCATCTGCCCTGAGTCACAGCTGAGACCTGTTGCACGTTTTCCCTGTAGCTCTTGGAGTCAGAGGCTGCTCAACTGTCCTTTTCCCAGCCAGATACACTACAGGTATCCAAGGTGGACATCTTTCTCTATGACACCGCAATTACACTCTTTAAACTGCAGCTGAGGGCTTTCTAGCATGTTCCCAGTGTAGGTTTCTCATCTTTTTCATTAAAAGATGATTCTTTTTTAAACAAAGGGCACAGGTATCTGTGTTTCTTGTGATTTACAGTCAGGGAGGTCCATAAATACTTGGTTTGCCCTTTTTCCTCTTCTGTCTCCCTCTCTAGGAAGCTAGAAATTCTCTGTGAGTAGCCAGTCAGTCCCTATGATGAACTTAACAATTAGAGCCTCAGTGCCCATCTTCCCAAATTTCTAATAAAATTGCATGAATATTTAACACCCAATTATTAAATATTTAAAAATTTAAAACAGATCTGGCTTGGAAGTTAGTATGTGATGAATAATTCAGGATCAGGAGAGGGGAATTGGCACTCGGGCTGAGACAGATGTTACCTTTCTCATCTCTCTGCCCAGAGATGGTTTTGGTGTTCCTCCAAGCTTGGGAAGGTTTGTGGGCATCACCTGGAGACTTCAAGCCTTTACCTCTTGCTCCAGAACATTAGCACAAGGTTAAGGGAAATAACCCTCCTGATCTGTAATAACGCTTCAGACTTCTGTGATGGAAACGTGAGCTCCAGAGGCTGGAATAATGTGATTGAAAGCCTGGTTATCCAGGAGATGGCTCTGTTTCCAAACATCTTTCATGCTTCAGGGAAAAGATTGCTTGTCTTTACATCTGTGTCACATTCCTGCAGTTTTGTTATTTGAAAGCTCTTCTTCCCCTCTTGCTGTTCTGCTGTTCTCCATGCTGAACCGGTGTTTCATTCAACTTCAGCACAATCATCTTTAAAGGATTGTTTTCATAAAGTGGACACCAGAAAATGAAGTAGAACATGAAAAATATGCCAATAAAATGAGGGCAGAGCCACTGTCCTGTGAGAGGAGGTCCAGGGCACTCAGAAGAATGCACAGAGGAAATGTGTGGTGTGATTTTTGAGCAGAATAAGTACCTTTGAGGCCTGCTGTAAGAGCACAAAGAGCAAAGAGGAGGGTTTGGGGAAGGTTTGACTAGTTGGCATCCAGAGTGCTTTCAGGCCAAGAGCAATATGATTGCAGTGCCAACACTCGAAAACTCTATTAAGACGATAAACAGGGGTTAAAAAACGATTGAATAGAAGGAGTGGAGGCTTTTTAGAGCTTAATTTCCTTTGGCACAAAAGCCCTAAAACAAACTCCACAATCTTCTCCCATTAAAAACACAAATCAGGTGGCGTGCTGCAGAGACCTGCCTTCATCTGTTGCAATTGTACTTCCATCCCACTGTGCTGGCTAAACGGGTGTGTATTTTCCCGTGCCCCTCCAGCCTGCCTCACACGCTGCGCACAGCAGAATCGCTTCCATTAGCACAGGCCGCTGGAACAAATGAAATGCCAGGCTGGCCTTTCAGCAGAGCTGCTCTTTACCTAGAGGATGGAGGCACTGGGCTTTGTCTCCAGAAAGTGAGTTCTGGAGGTGGCAATAGTGTTATAATGTTAAGAAGAGAGGCAGTTTATGGGTAGAAGGTATTTAGTTCCATGCAGCGGCATGGGCTTATTTCTAACCACACTCCAAATAGTCAGGGGGTCTGCAGGGTTTAGAGTTCAGCCTCTGCATCCCAAATAAAAACTTAAGGATGCCTGTGTGGTGCCCTGTCCCATCTCAGACTCTGTCTTACACCACATATTTAGTTGATAGCTTTAGAAATTGGAGGAATCTCTTCAGGTGTTAGTTCTGTATTTAGATCCATCTCTCTGCAAAGTTACATATCTTTATGCAAGGAAGAGAGGGAGACTAGATACTCTAAGTAACATAATCCTGGACACTATCACAAGTCAAAATAGCATTTCCATGAGTCTCAGCTTCAGAATTTGAGCATAAGAAATTCCTGGAGTAAGAGCAAAACAGCTTTGCTCCTGGGAAAGTTTGAAATCATCTCTTGCTAGCGGTGAAAACCTCCTGTTTGTAGCCTCAGTGAACATCATTAGCTAATAAATTGCAAAGCACTCTCTAATGCATGAATGAATATTGTCCACCGTGCGTTGTGAATGACTATCACTCCTGCAAGAAATCTTCACTTTGAGAGAGAACAAACAAATATTTCTGGAGTGGTTTTCGTGTGTTTGTTTTAATAGCAGATGTTGGCTGCTGTTTCAGAGGTTTAAATAGCATCCAGTGTGCTGGGGTAGGAGTAGTAGTGGTGATGTGCCAGTGGAAACAAAATAATGGGCAGAGCACAGGGGAGGTGAGCAGACAGGGAGTAAATTAGATGCTTCTCAGACCACCCCACATAATGAACAGTGACCTTTGTGTTTTGTATTTTGCTTACCAGGCTTCCCAACGAGTTTTTGAAGTTGCTGATCAAGATACTCCTGCCTCTTTGTTAAAGCACACAGCCATTTCCGACGGAGCCTCTCCAAATCCCTATCCTGTCAAGAGGAAAAAAGTCATGATAAATATTGACCCAAGAAAGCCAAGGTTTCCTACTTGTGGCTTACACATTTCCTAAACACTTCTGCTCATTCTGTACCCAAGAAGAAAATAAGACACAGAGCAGACCTCCAACATATCACTTAGCTCTTCTCTATTTTCTTTTGCACAGGACAACTTAAACAGAAACACAGAACAACTGAGGCTGGAAGGGACCTCTATGGAGATTGTCTAGTTCAGCCCTACTCTGTGCCCAAGGTAGGGTCAACCACAGCAGCTTGCTCAGGGCTATGTCCAGTTGAGATCTGAATATCAACGCAGATGGAATCTCCACAACCTCTCCAAACAGCTTCTTATGTGAAGTGCAAACTCACTGCCTCTTTTCCATTAACTGGATACCACTGAGAAGAGCTTGGCTCTGTCCTCTTTACCCCTTCTCATTTGCATCCATTGACAAGATCTCATTTGAGCCTTTTCTTCTTCTCAAGGCTAAACAACCCCAGTTCTCTTAGCCTTTCTTCACAGGTCCAAATCCCTAACTTTCCACATCTTATTTGAACTAGTTTTGCTTGCCAGCTAGAGGCATCCTTCTGTAGCTGTTATTCTCTATTTCCCAGCTGAACAAACTGCATTTTATACATCTTTGCACCCAAACTAATCTAAAACTCACTAACTACTACCCTGTGGCAAAGCTGGAAACACCAGTCCTTTTCCATCACTCACTGTTCCCACTCAAGTGTTTAGCAGCCTCATTTTAGGAATCCATTCCTGCCCTGCATCATGTGACTGTCCCTAGTTCTGGCATTTGCAGCTAGGCCTTTTAAAAATATTGCTTCTGAAGTGTTCATGTCCTTCAAAAAAAAATAAACCCACCTCGGTATCCTTAAGAACACTCAGTTCATTTGTCTTTTGTGCAGAAATGCTCAGAAATGATGAATGATACTCTACACACAGTATGTTGGGTGCCACAAAGATGAGCTATCAGCTCTGGGATGCCTTCAGGCAAGCCTCTTTTACAGCAGTTCAGATGCATTCCACATCAAAGTATAACACATACTTTGTCAAGAAAAATGGGTGGATGAAAGACTATAAACTACAGTTGTATTACTCAGCTGCAGACCCCTGAAGTATGCCAGAATCTACCAGAAAGCGTTAAATGTCTGGTTGCTCTCATTATACAAAGTTGAGATCTATAACAACGACATGCTTTTGTAAAGTTATTCACAAGAAGATGAGAAAGGTGTCACAGATATTGTATCTCATCAGCTCCCCTTTAAGACTCATGTTACTGTGACATTATATAGGAAAAAATAGTGTAATATTTCCCTGCTGTATTTGGGCTCCAGGACCAGAATCCCCCTTTCTTTGCCTAAGGGTTGGTGACCATGCAGTGTACTCCAGCTCTCTTACACATAGTACATTCATAATATGAAACAGTATAAAGTATTTGACTGCAATATTCAACATTGCTATGCCTATTCTTGTTCTCAATCAGGACAATCTCATAGAATCATAGAATGGTTTGGGTTGGAAGGGGTCTTAAAGCTCATCCAGTTCCAATCCCACTGCCATTGGCAGGGACACCTTCCACTTGACCAGGCTGCTCCAAGCCCTGTCCAACCTGGCCTTGAACACTGCCAGGGATGGGGCAGCCATAGCTTCTCTAGGCAACCTGTGCCAGGGCCTCACCACCCTCACAGGGAAGAACTCATGCCTTAGAGCTCATTTAAATTTCCTCTCTATCAGGTTAAAGCCATTCCCCCTTGCCCTATCCCTACATGTCCTTGTCAAAAGCCCCTCTCCAGCTTTCTTGTTGGCCCTTTAGGCACTGGAAGCTGCTCTAAGATTTTCCCAGAGCTTTCTTCTCCAGGCAAACAGA
>JAVHNF010057047.1:20932-39353 GCA_034783455.1 Micropsitta finschii
TATTCTTTCAGTTGATCAACTTAATTTAACAAATGTATATTGAAGAATAGAGCTCTGTGCATTTACTGCATCGTGCTGAACCTTGAACTATGCATATATTAGAAAAAAGCTTGCTGAGCATAGTTCAAGGAGGCTGCTTATTCTGCCCGGTGGGGGAGTCTCTTTTTATAGACAAGAGCAGAAGACTTCTTTGTATGAAGGAATACCTAAATGGCTCTAAATGGTCTTGAACTAGGCGCACACTCTACTTTGAAGTCAGTAGAGGACCGTGGCTGAGACTAGCAACAAAGAAGGACAGTGTCAGACAGATTGTTATAATCTGCGAAGGCCACTAAGCAAAGCCTGCAAGTGAGAGAAGCCCCGTGTTGTGCATCCTAAATGCCACAGGCACATAGACCTCCTGATACTGGACAGCCAGTGCAAGGTTCTGCAAGCCCTCCTGAGTTCTCTGCCCTTATGGAAAGCAGCTTTCATGATACTTTCAGGGTTAAATCACACTGTAACTCTTCATAGGAAACTTCAGAACTACAGGTCTCCCCCTAAGTTTTGCTCAGCAGACAGTCTGGCACTTGGAAGATGGTTTCAGTTCCCCATTTCCTTAACCTTTCAGAGACTTTCTTTGTGTCCTAGCCCAACTAGTTATATTTCTAAAATACATATAGTACTTTCTCTTCATGAAAGGATGTAGTATTCTCCCTGTTGAAAGCATTAATTGCAACTCTAAATAGCCAACATGGTAAGACTGCTTGCTTTTTTATTACTTCGGTGGTTTTTTTTTGTTTTGGGTTGTTGGTTTGTTTTGGGTTTGTTTTTTTTTTTATTTCAATCCTTTATGTGTAGACTGGACAGAAGTAGCAAGAGCCTACCCTTTGAAGCAGGTGGTTGCGTTGGGGCTTTTCTTGTGTATTAAATGATGTTAGGATTGCTCGTGAGTTTTAAGTGTTCAACATGGCTGCATAGCATGCGGCTGCATAGCTGGTTTTGTGTGTATGTGTGTGTGCTTCATATAAATAGTCTTTCTCCTACCACCTGAAATAAGATTGCATTGTAACACTTCCTTTATACTAACGGTGTTCAGAAATGGATGAATATGTGTTTGTGCAAGTCTGTCTCAAGAAATCTTACTTCTTTTTACCTGTAGTTCATTTGTCATTACAAAAAAAAAAAAGCTTGTAGAGATTCTGTAACCTGTGTCAGTGCCTTGTGTCACGTGTCATGCTACTGTTCCTCCCATGCACAGTATTTTGTTTGTTTGTGTTTTTTAATACAAATTTTACATTAAAGAAAACAGCCTTCATTTTAGCATAGATGTAAAAGTTAATTTGAGTAGAAATACTATGATGTACTTGCCAGCGGGTATTTCTGTCTAACAAACAGTCTTGTAAAAGTAGCAGGAACCTCCGATGAGCTGAGTCAGATGCTAGAAAAAAGGTAGAACTAGCTGTTTCCATTGACCCGCAACAAGGGCAAAAATGGGGCCCAAATCATCAGTATTATTATCCGTATTAGTGACTAGTAGGAGGCTGCCAAAGTGAATAAAGAGGAGCACCACAAAGGTAGTGAGCATGCCAAGAGAAGGAAAAGAGGCCTAGTTGAAAATGAAGGTGTGTTGGCTAGAATAGGATGAATAAAGCAGCAGGAAAAACAAGCAACAGGTGAGCAGATGAGTGGGTAGATGAAAGAGTTGTATTTTGAAAGAGAATAAAATACTTGTAAAGAGATGAAAAATGCCTGTGTGTTTGTTTCCATGTAAACAACTAGATGTGTTCATGGCTGGGAAGGGTCCAGCAGGGATGCACAGAGCTGCGGTTATACTAAGCTTGTGCCTTTTTCTGCCAAATGAACACCACTATTCTGGGTATGTGGCTGCTTCTGGCTGGCACAGCTGCTTCCCAGTCATACAGCTTTCAAAAATGAGCAGCCACATAAAATAGAAAATGCCACACTGGGTCTGGGTGACAGCAGTGATTTTTGTGTAGAACTGTCACTCTAGCTATGCGTACCTTTCTCTGCTGAGTAGTTTGCCAGTTATTTTAAATGTGGTATTTCTAGCTGAAAAATTCCAGTATACGGTAGGAGGCAGACATTTTGAAGATGCCTTTGGCCCTGTGAGCTGACCTTTCACATTTATATTAATAAAAATTGGGGTTAAATACCAAATTTGAAATATTCTGTTCTGGTAGAAAATGTTCAACAGGTAAAATGGTGAATAATTTTATGCATTATTTGTTTTACTGTTTTCATAATGATTTTAGTACCACTGCACAGGTGTAAGTAATGTGAAAGGACAGATCACAATGTGCTTGCCTGTAAGTGTATGACATGCAAGAGTCAAGTTACAATAACATAGACTCAGCATACGCTAAATAAGTAACTCGCCTGTTCCTCTCTCAAGTGGTGCTTCAAAATGCATCCAGTGTACAGTCTAAATTAGCTGTTTGGAATGGATAGGAGCAAAACTGATATTTTTTTCTCTAAAACAGCTCCAAGCAGATTTCATTTGTTGGAATGTTCTTGTCAGCCATTTGATAGTCCAGTATGGGAATTAAGGCACTTGGGTTTAGAGCTTCATTAAACAGGTGTTATAAATGTTTCTTTCTAGAAAACATGTTTATTAAATGCAGGCCTGCATAATGCCCTGGAAATATTTCTGATCATCATACCAAATTCTTGAAAACTGAAAAAATAATCTCAAATTCCAGGTACTTCCAAATGTTGCTATTAAGCTGCCAGCTTACTGCCAATTACTACCATATTTTATTAATTGATTTTTTTTCCTCCTACTTAGTGCTTGGTTGTCTGGATATGAAAGTCCTGTAGTATCTCGCATTAACACAAGGATACAGGACCTAACAGGACTTGATGTCTCCACAGCAGAGGAACTACAGGTAAACTGTTAGGACAAGCATGGTGGCAAATGCAGTTGGCATTTCATTTTGGTTGGCTTTGTGTGCAGCGCTATGCTCACTCAGGTATGGTGGCCACACAAGCTCATTCAGCCCAGAGGCAGCTGATGTCATGGCTGGTTTGAATTGAGGCCATGGGAGGAATGTGTGGTTTTTTTACAGGGAGGAAGAAACAAAGTTGTCTTTGCAGAACAGTTCTTACTTTAGTGTGAATGGCTTTCTATTACTGGAGTGAAACAGTAATAACTGAAACTCTTGATGTTTATTGAAGTGGATGTGTAAATATTCTTTATTTATGCTAGTAAAAGTGAATTGTATTGCTGCTGCTACTACTGCTGTGGTGATAATAAAAGTTTACCTTGTCTGACACTTACAGAAAGGGGGAGAGAATGGGTGTTTACATTTGCCATCCTATCCTTGGTCCTAGAAAGCCAACATTGTCCGGTGTCTCTGTAATGTGGGAAAGACTGACTGTACTGTAACTTGAGTAAATTTTATTTTAGAAGTATTTACATTTATTCATTTGCTTGAGGCTTTTAAATGAATAGCTGCTTCACTCATTCTGAGGAAGCACAAATACCTAGAAAGTGACTCCTGAAAGCTGTTGTGCTAATGTGCTATTCCATCAAGACTCCTAATGATAAAATGCCCAAGCATCTGGTTGAAAATTTAGGTTACATATACATAGATCTAAAAAAAAGTGAAAATCAGTCAGCAAATGGGACAATGGATCCTCTTTATTGAAAGACATCAAAAAGTGATTTAAACTTTATACAGTACCATGACCTGTTCTGAAGTTGCAGTTATTGAGCCTATGAAATTTCTATAGAAGAAAAGCATTTTTGTACCTTTGGGAAGTACCACAGATTGCGTACCTGGACTGTACTCCATCTTGTGGTGCCAGTCTTGGATGTGCTGCTGCTTTTGTAGCCAAACATCTTGGGGATCCTTGGAGTCTGTAGCTGTCCAGGACTTCAGGAGTTTCATGGTCAGGTTCTATGTCCTGGAAGTCATTAAATCAGAGAGCAGCAGGCACTCAGTAATGGGGGAATGTCTTTACCTGTTCATCTGGGGGTGAACAGAAGAGCTTTCAAGGAAAGGGTGGCTCCTGGGGAAGGGAAGGTTGAGCTGTGCCTTTACTGGAATCTAGTGTCCAGCTGAGAACTGCAAAGGTGGACTGAAGGGCTGAGACACTAAAGCTCAGAGTCAGGTTCTGGCTGTGTGAAGTCAGAGCTATTTGTGAGTAAACCCAGTAGGATTTTGCTGCACACAGGACAGTTTAGCTGACAGCAGTTGGCAGTTTCCTGTGGCTTGATTCTTTTAAACTTCATCTGTCAAATAGTTGTAAATGATGGTCAAATTGTCTGGATAAAACAGAGCTTTACTAGATTTTGTGCTTCTCCTTTCACTGTAGGTAGCCAACTACGGAGTAGGAGGCCAGTATGAGCCTCATTTTGATTTTGGAAGGGTAAGTCCTATTTTCTGTTTCCATCTCTTTCTTCTTCACAAGTACTGTGTTTCTCTTTTTCAGGTGGCAAATTATGGAGTGGGAGGACAGTATGAACCCCACTTTGACTTTGCACGGGCAAGTAAAGAGATGGAGGAGAGATAGTCACCTGGTGAAGCCAGCCTCTTGGCTGTGGCACAGTTTTTATTCTTTAATATGTATTAAATTTTGTAGCTCTTCAACTTTCCTAATCTTTGGTAGCAGAGAAAGCCCTCTAAACCACCAGCTGAATCCATAAACTTTTTGTCATCATGTAAACATCACAAAGCAACAAGGTTTTTCTTCAAAAATATAATAGTTTGGAGGAGAGGGAAGGGCATTAGCTTTATTCTAAATCTTAGGAAATGTTTTAAGTATTCTGTCTGACCAAGGCACTGGCCATGTAAAGGCATGTTGTTTAAAATCACTGAAGTAGTATATACAGCTAAACTGGGTGAGAGCTTATAATGCCCTCCTCTATGAGAAAGGCTTTGTTGGCAGTGTAGGAAAACTTTGATTGTTGCTTACTGTATAGGCCTGCAGTGTTGAGAGAGAACTTTTTCCCCAGAGCTGAGACACAGCTACTCTTGAAGAGATTTTGAAAATACAAGTGCTCTGTTATTGTAGTTCACATGGTGATTGCTAGCAGAGTCCTGAAGAAGCCTACTGAGGTCTTCTCATCTCACCATCCTGAATTTTTATTTATTTTATTTAAATCCCCAAACTATTCCAGCTTGGAATTGGCATTGGAAATAATGCCACTGAATTCAGTTGGTTATTTATTGGGCATACTTGTGTGTGATTTAATGCCTTCAGATTAACCTCACACTGTGAGTCCAAGCCACCAACTATTAATCAGAATCTCTGCTCTATAAGCACATGCTCAAAAGCATTACAAATGATTAACAGTTTTTGTTTGGAAATGCATGGGTTAATTTCTGGAGTAATGATTGCTGGAATTTTAGCACACTCAAATAGTGGTCACAGAGGGTGAGTTCTAGAAGTAAAAAATAGAGGTGTGACAAAAGTTAGTATCACAGCCCATCAAAATTGGGTTCTCATCAGTTAAGTGAAAAACCCTCTTAATAACCAAAAACCTTGTAACTTGGCTAGTTACAAGCTCTGCTGAGGCACACTCAGCTTCCTCTCTCCATCCCACCCATAATTAAAGAGCAACAGTAACCTGCACATGCTGGAGTGTGGTGAGGAGAAGACTTCCCTTTGAGCACAGCAGGGGGCTGGTGGTGTTGCAGCCACACCACACAAGTTCTCATGCATTTATGCAGGGATGTACCTTACTCCTGTTGAAAGCTTCAGGAACAGCTGCCACGGCCACCCTGCAGGCAGGGTAGTGCAGTGCGTAATGCATCACCCAGTGGATTTTTAACAGCATTCTAAAATGCCTTTGTGTGCCAGGGAGGAGTGCAGAATGCAAAAGGCCAGCTAGGCGAGCAGCAGCCTGCCCGGCACAGATCAGAAAGGCAGGAGCAGGAAAGGGGGTGAGTGCCACAAAGGCAGAGCCCCCCCTAACAGAGCAGGGTTGGCAGCTGCCCTCAGGGCATGCCTGGGGCTATCCCTGCAGCATTGCTCTGCAGTAGCACAGTTCTCAGTGAATGTGGGACTGAAGGGCTGCCCAAGCTCATCTTGGCCAAGGACAAGAAGGGATAAGTGAGTGTAATTAAATAAGTTTGTGGCTGTGAAGAGGGTTTATATGCTCAGACAGTAGTTGTTCTTTATCATTAGCAGTTTGGTCTTATCCCCTCTGTGTCCTACAGAATTTTAAAATGACTAGTTTACTTAAATTAATAGGTACATATTGTATTCTCCCTTGCTTCCAAATAGAGGGATTGAATTCATTTTTCTGCATGAGTTTGTCTGCTGCTGGCTCTGCAGCTGTGCGTCATTGGCTCCTCTCAAGAATCAAAATGAAATGCTTACTAAATCTGCTTTTATTCACAGAAAGATGAGCCAGATGCTTTTAAGGAACTGGGAACAGGCAACAGAATTGCTACTTGGTTGTTTTATGTAAGTGATATATTTTGCCATGTGTCAGTGCCAAAAAAAAAAAAAATAATCCTATCACTGCATATTTTATACCACTGAATGATTTTGTTTTGTTTTTTTTACTCAAGTGACTTGCAAATGAGGCCAGTCACTATCTTCATGGTGACGCATATGGGGCATCTTCTCACCCATATATAATAGTTCTTCTGTGTGTTCTTAAGAAGGCTTTTCCTCTTCAAAGTTCAGCATTATCTTAAATTATTTGACTGTCTATTCATTTTTGTATCTGCGTTGGTATTTGTAGCATGCTCATTGCCAAAGCACTTGAGCGTGTAACATTCAGGCTAGCTGTTGCATTGGAACAGAGTGGGTGGGTTGCAGCCTTTTTCAAGGCCGTTAATCATGCAGCCTTTGCTCACTAATTGGGAGGCAGAAATTAAAGTTTAGCAGCCTAATTGTGATTTACTAATCTGTGAAGAGTGTGTCAGCTTGCAATTTACCCGTGCCTTTTCCCACCTTTTCAGATGAGCGATGTGTCAGCAGGGGGAGCTACTGTCTTTCCTGAAGTAGGAGCTAGTGTGTGGCCTAAAAAGGTAAGCAGGGATTTTTATCCAGCGTAACCACTCCTCTCTCCACATACTCAAAAATGTACCAGATGTACAAACGTTTAAAAAGAAGCTTTACAATGAGTTTATGTAATAGAAGGTTAGAGCCCTGTTCACAGAAGCACAGAGGTACTTAATTGTAAGTGGATCAACTAGAGTAGTACTAGTGATACCAAGGGCCTCTGCTGTTCTGCCTGTTAATGCATAGTTATGTTTTAGACTTAACTGCTTCTGATGCATAGGCTCTGCAAAACATGACAGTACTCCGATCTGTAAGCAAGTTTAGTCTTGAGGCATCTGTAGGGAATTCTCCCTGAAGGTGCGAGTTCATGTTAAGTTTTTACCTCAGCAGGGTTCCTAATAATGCCTGGCTTTGCTAGCCTGCTACTCATTTTTACTAAATCATCTTGCATTATAAAACCAGTCAGAGTAGAATGAAACTGGCTTAGGGTTTAATTAAAAATAATAGCCAATAATATATAGACACAAAATGAGTCAAAGGAGACTCATTCCTTAGGAAGGCAAATGTTAGAATATGGAAAAAAGCTTTGCATTTAAAAGGAATATCTGAAATACAAATACACATACCTTTACCTCATTGTTAAGTGAGTGAGTGTGAAAGCGTGTCTCACACAGAGCAAAATGTTGAGGGTTTCCACTGCCATTTCCAGGGAACAGCTGTATTCTGGTACAATCTCTTTCCAAGTGGAGAAGGAGATTACAGCACACGGCATGCAGCCTGCCCAGTACTAGTTGGAAACAAATGGGGTAAGTACCACTCGTGCTGTTCTTGCTGCCAGCGAACAGCCTGGAGGTCTGGGGCTTTATTGGTGGGTTGTCTTGGTTTTCTTTTTGCTCTGCACTTCATGGTGGAATAAAAAGTATCCAGAAATTAGGTCCTTTATGGAATCATAGAATAATTTCTTATAAATAAGTATTTTGTAGCTATGTCTATTTCATATCTCTCTATGTTACATTTTATGTATAATATATAGTAGCATCTTCTGTTATATATGTTTAAATATCTATAAATATATATAATGCTATATCTGCTTCAGTAGTCTTTTGTAGTTTTGCAGCTACTGGAAGTTTTTTTCCATCTTGGATTTATTGGGAAGGCTTTTTTTATCTTGGATTTATTAGACCAACTTCACATTTTGTGTGTTTTTATAGGAAAATTAGGATAATCCTGTGCTTAACTGAAAGTTGCCAATAGCATATATTTAGCTTAAATAGAAGCACAAGCTAACCAGGGACAGTGATCAAATACCTTTATATCTTTGCAGTATCCAATAAATGGCTCCATGAGCGGGGACAGGAATTCCGAAGGCCGTGCACTTTATCAGAGTTGGAATGATGCAGACTTGTCCTTTGGCTCTTCTGTATTCAGTCTATGTAAAATGCACACATCTCCAGTTTACAATTGACTAACACTCCACTCCAGGTTCAGTCTTCAACTACACCGGTGTTTCATCTGTGGACAAAACAAATATGCTTTTAGTTCCCTTAAAATACCCCCTTAAGGTTTTATGAACAGAATATATTAAGGTCTATGAGTGTGACAAAAAGAAAAGAAAAAAAAGACAAAATAGAGATCTGTGCCCCAGCCAGCAGTGGTGTTGTATGTGGTATTCCCTTCACCAGCATGCCTCTGATCAGCATGGCAAGCCAGTGACTGTTTGCGCAGAGTCCTACTCTGTCGATCTTCTAAGGGTGGGGTGGTTTAATGGGAGAGCCCCCTTCTAAGGAGGGCTGAATTTTAAACCAGTTTGTATTCTTCAATTCCCAGACATTCGACTCCTTGCTTTTCTAGAGTGCCTGACCACCGCTGTTGAGAACTGCAGGCATGGTTTGTGTTTATCTAGGGAACAGGTTATTACCATGGTTTATTGTGGTTTTCCACTTCCACAAAAGCCCCAGTTTTTAAACTTTCTTCCTTCTCAGCTTCTGTGTGGGGAATTTGGCAGTTGCACACACATAGATGAGATGCTTCAGCAGTGTTGTCTCAAACACATGCCTGCATCAGAGCAGCCAGTTTCAGCCCATCTTCCCTCCATTCTTCTTTATTTTTTATATGTTTGTCCACATAAAGAAATGCTGCTTCTATTCTGTCTTAGTAGTAAACTTTTACATCTGTTCCTTGCGCAGTGGGGATGGGAATTTTACCATCTTCATGAATCAAAATAGTTGTGCCTTAGCACACTGGAATTTTTAATTGGTTGTGAGACTTCAGGTGATGAGGTAACACGTAGTCACCCAGAATAGAATACAGTGCTCTCCACACTCATCCCTCCCATTTCTCAAGGCTTTGTGGGAAATATATGGCCCTATTTATAATCCTAAATCTTTTTTAGGTGCTTTTTATTCCACCAGTGTTTTTCCTGCTGCAGATGCTCAATGCAGGCCACTGCAGTGACATGCCTTTAGTCACAGGGGCAGCTGCTTGCACAAGATGCCAGAGATTGTGCCTGCTCTGGGTGGGTTGGTCTTGCTTCACCTTGTGGAGACTGCCTCCACCGCATCCACACTCCTTGCATTGTCACTGGCACTTGGGAGTGAGGAAGCGTTGGGAAGGGGCCTCTGCTGGAGGCTCTGTGGCTCTTTTCACTGCTGCTCTTCCCACGAGCCAGGGCTGGAGTTGCTCTGATTCATGCCACCCACACAGGAAGTGTCCCCAGAGTGCCCTCCCTGGAAGAACTCACCCAGTGACTGTCAGGGATCTCAGTTTGTGATGACTCATCCTTACACTTAAATGAAGTTGAAACCCCTAAGGGAGACTCGGTTGTGGCTGCTGTAGCTGTTGAACTTCTGCGCATCAGATTCCTGTGAGAACAATAACTGCAGTCTCCCTATACCTCCCAGCACGGGAAGAGCTAAACAGGGTGGGTTGAGGCTTGCCTTCCTAAGCCCTTTCTCTTCAACAGCAGGGGTTTTGGCAAAATATCTAAATACTCCACTAGCACAAGGATAAGAACCCAAGTGAGCAGCACCAGGCATACCTGAACAGTCAGATTTTCTGTATGATGGTGGTTTTGCTGATTTAGGGGTGAAGCCTGAAGTCTTTACCAAGGAATAAATTCCAGTTTCAGCTAATCGGATTTTCTGCCTCAATACAATCTTGAAAATTGAGCCAAAATGTATATGGAACCAACTGTTAGCATGTTAGAAATACCTCGGGAATACTGAGAATGCAGTTTAAGGTACTAGAATTTGAGAAACTGCATACTTTGAGAAGACACTTTAAAATCTTTGCTGGAAAACACAGTGTCAGATTTCTACTGAGCCTGTTAGGCATGGGACTTACAGAACTGCTTATCCTTAGCCCTGCACCTTCTTGCATTGCACCTGTGCTTTTGGCAGGTGTGGAACAGAGTCCATCCAGCACTTAAATAAAAATTAAAATCAGAAATAGTTTACACCTTATGTCTGTACTTCTCTTTCATATTCAGAACAGCTGGTACACCAGAGCAGTCTGATACAAATAGATTCACTGAAGAAATGGGTTATCAGAGCATATTTTGATCACTGAATTGTAATAATTAAAAACCCAAACCTGTAACATTTCTACTTTCCTGAATTTTTCTCTCTTTGACGCAGTGTCATCTCCATTCCTGTCCATGGTCTCTTCTTTCCTATATTTTTTACTTAAGCTCCAAACAAAGGTAACCACAGCTGCAGGTGAGTCCTGCCACCTTCCTGCAAGGAGAATAGTAGAGCAAGCAGTGAGGTGTTGGGAGTCAGACCTTTGGGGTGCTCATTTTCACTCTGTAGCTCTGAAGCATCTATAACTGCTTTTGGAAAAGACAGTCCTGCAAGTCAAGGAGCACAAATAGTATCCACGTATTACCACTGGGACCACATTTAGAAACCCTTTGGCTTTGCCATCACAGTAAAGAATTTTTTTTTCCTTCCTAAAGTGAGCAGAGGAGTTACTTGGCACATAAAAATAACGAAGAGTTAAAAATTGCAGAGTTTACCTGAGGTAAGCAAGAAATACTGAATTAAAAGTGTCAGTGTGACTGCTTTAGGGGCTACTGTAGTTGAAGAAACTGTGGCCTCCTGCATGTTGAGTGAAGAAAGGAACTGTTGAACCACAGAGAAATCACAGGTTTATTACATTAAGCAGTGGGTTTTTTTCCTCCCATTTCTCATGAACTGGCACTAAAACCTGAAAAGCTTGAGAGAAGCTGTGCAACCTCTAGGGAAATTAATGGTTCCCTTCCTCACCTCAGCCATCAGCAAGTACCTCCAGTCTTAAACAGCATTTTAGGAATGGTCTCCAGGAAGCATTGCTTGGGGAGTAAAAATGGTTTAGAATCATAGAATCAAGTAGGTTGGAAAAGGCCTTTAAGACCATCAAGTCCAATCTTCAGTGCGTCACTTTTTAAATCGTTGAACTACTCGATGACCTGCAGTTCTCTGGGGAAGAAAAATAGTTGTCTTTGAGAGGGGGAAAGTTTACTTGGTTTGAAAAGAAATAAAACTCCCCCAAAACTAAAACTCCAGCCTGCTGGGGCACGTCAGGCTGAAATGTGCCAGATCATTGGAAGAGAAAGGGTACACTTAATGGTTTTAAATTACAGACAATCCTATTTCTTCCTCCACTGCAGTAATATTTGCACACCCAATACTGTGTAAGGGATTACAGGTGGTGCTGCTGCTTTCTCCCTTACCCCTTCATTTCTCAAAGGGCTTTTGGATCAAGAGCATGGCTCCTGTATGACTCAAGTTTTGTATTAAAGATGACTGAAAACTGGCTCACAGTGACTGACAACTGAGAAACTGCCTTACTGTTGAATTGTTTTGTAATTAAATTTGTAATGTAAAAAAAAAAAAAAAAAAAGGCTTAAAATAAAAGCCACTGCCAGTAGCAGTGACAAATCCTCCACATCAAACTCTCCTTATATATGGCTGTTGTAAAAATCTGATGACATACTTTTATCACCACATGGGTCTCCTGGATAGTGAGCTCATTTGTTTCACGTCATCACCTAGGTGGACAGGTGCCAAAGATGCTCACACCACAAAGTACTATGAAACACGTTTTTGGACTGGAGCTTCGTCAGTTGGAGACACAGCACTGATGAGCTGCAGAGGGGAAGGGCAGGTGGTAAGGTAAGGCTGAAAGCATGTTGCGCACAACATGTACAAACAGGAGCTGAACTGCTCCTGGGGCAGGACACACAACTCAGCCCCTTTGTCGCCCCAGTGCAGTGATTTATGGCAGTAGCTGGTGTGCGATTTAACAGTAATGGGAGAATTGCATGAGCCTCTGGTTTGAAACAAAATGGGCACAGCACAGGGTCAGCTGCTAAGAGACCCTTTTCCAGGGACAATAAATAATATCTGGAGGCAAGAGGCCAACCAGTTACTCACAAGAGAGGAAGAATCATGAGACCATCCTATAGCCCAGACACCACCAGCAGGGCAGGAAAACAGTGCACCGCATGTAGGCAGGACAGGCTTATGTCTGCTATGATGGAGAGATCCACAGTTCATATCACTGCGGTTGTTCTGTGCTTCAGAACAGGAGAGCTCAGACTTCATTTGTGGTCACTTCAGGAACCTGCAGAAAGAACACAAGTGAGGGCTGGTTAGAAGCCCTGTGGAACAGTGCCCTGCATTGCTGATGAAGCACTTGGCTTGCAGTCAGGGACCTGCACTCCCTTCCCCTTGCAGCCCAGAGGCACAGCTAACGTGCTCACAGTTCGGCAGCCACAGGATAGGAAATTGGTCTAAAGCATACGAGCAGTTTTATTTTCATTTTAGAAATTTGAATTAATTCCATCCCCAGCTCCTCGGTGCATGCTGCTGAACTGCACCCTCACCAAGGTGGATCAATGCCACAAGAATGTGAGTAGCTGGGTGGCTCTGTCCTTTTGGAGGACAGGGCTTGCTCTAAGCCTCTGAGCTTTCTGGAGTGTCCATAGGCTGCCTCCCTGCCTGGCGACACTGCATCATCATAGCTGCAGCAGGGCTGCCCCTTTGCAAGAAGGTGTGAGGCTCATGCTGCCAGCCTGACCACCAAGCTGCTATTGCCAAGCCAGAGCACAGGGGAGCACAGGGTCCTCATGAGGCGAGATGCAGCCCACAGCCTTCCACCCTTGTGGGACAAGAGAGGGGCTGCCCCATTGTCTGCAGGCAGCCTGAGGCACCTACCCAGGCTTGGGTGGATTTTGCCTTCTCCCATGGAGGAAGGATTGTGGTTCAGCCCTGTGCTACGTCTAACCAGCACTTACACTGTGGCTTCACACTCATTCTGCCTGGGTATCTAGGGCTCTTCCAGCACAGCTGTAGCTGGAGCACAGCCCATGGGGATCATGACCATGGGAGGAACCCTGCATGGGTAAGGACTGCAGCAGCTGCAGCTAAACAAGGCTGGGTAGGGTCAGGGATAGGGAAAAAGGCCTGTAAATCACTTTGGGGCAGGACAAGACAAAGAGAAAGTAAAGGGTCTGGCAGTATCAGCACCTAATGATGGAGGCAAGCAGCACCAGGCTGAAGTCATCTGTCCAGGGACGCCTGGAAACTGGACCAGAGCATGAACTTGAGTGCTTCCTTGCTGAGGGAGAGGGTTGTTAACCCTCCGCCCATCCTCCTCCAGCTCTGGACTCTGACCTGACTTTGTAAGGGACTCATCACCGAGCTGCATTTCATCATTGAGCTGCATTTTGGTTCTGATAACCAGTGAGTCATCTGGCTCCCAAGCCAGGCTTTGAAACAATCACAGACTACCCACTAACCTTAACCACAAGCTGCCTGCTCTCCCTACTTAAGCTGTGCTTAAACATCAACCAGCAACTCACTGAGCTGGCCAAAACTTCTAGAAAAAGAGCTCAGATCCTCTATCCTCCCCCATGTCCCCAGCAGAACAGAGGGAAGGATCCTGCCAAAGCCAGGATCGGCACAAGGGTCAGTGCTTGCTTTGGTTTGGCTGATAACGCAAAGTCAAGAGGGTTTCCAGCTTCATCCAGGGAGGGGTTCACTACCATTAGCATGGAGCACACAGGCACCTCCCACTGCAGGGTGGGCATCTGCCCTGTGGAGTAGATCAACCTCCTGCCTGACAGGAGCAGCTGCCAGCAGTATTATAGTGTCATTAGAGGTGAGTGACTCATCATAGCCTGACGACTGCTCTATATTTAAGCATTACAGAGTCAGAAATGAATGCATGGAGTCAGGAGCTGCTTACCCTGAGGTCAAGATGAGGTTCAGAAACCAGCTGTCAGAGTTCACCGTTGTGGCACACAACATCTGAGTCTCTCAAATCTTCAGAGAGAGAATGACTGGCATAGGGAGGGAGTATTTTCAACCACCGGGGGTCAAAGCAGTGTCAGACAACCTGTAGGTACCTGCTGTGTACAACTGCTTCAGGCAGCCCTCACTTAAGCTGCTGTTGAGCCCGGGCAGCAATTCCCTGCAGCAACTGTGTGTGGGGGGAGGCGTTGTTAGGCGTTTGCTAGCTTTACTCAACCCTACGTTTTTGCTAAGTCTTTAGATCCTGATGTTTGGGTGCGACCAAGCTATTTGCAGCTGGACTGAAAACATCTCTGGAGACTGGTGTAGGGCAGGGGGGAAGGAAGGAGGAGGAAGGAAAGAGAGCAGCTCATCCCCGGGACAGGGCAAAGGGGCAGCCACATCTGGGGAGAGCAGTTAGACTGCTTTTATATTCACAGACTTTTGCTTCAGGACAACAAGCAATGAACTCACAGTAAAGCTTCTGACTCCTTTTCCCAGGCCCTGCACTTTGCCAGCTGCTCTCCCTGTCCTGATCAGCTTTGCTAATTCCAATTGATTCTGTGAATAGCCCGGGCTCCACACTCCAGCCAGGGCCACCCCCTCCAGGCTGCATGTCCATGCAGCGTGTGGCAGTGGCACAGCACTGACAGCCGACGCCACAGTCACTGTGTTTTACATCCTCTGCAGTCCTGGTGGTATTTTCCCCCCTCTGCTTCCATTAAGCAGCACATGGATCAGCCACCAGGGAAAAGGGGTAACGAAGAAAGCCATGTTCTGGAATTGCCTCCAGAGCAACCCTAAAAGGCTTCCCATAAAAGCGCGGCACCAAGCACAGCTGCTCAGGGGCTCTGCACAGTGTTTCCAAGCTAATTCTGAAGAGCTGCTTTGCTCTTCTTTACATTAATTCCTGCCAGGCCGTTTCTAAGGGCGGGGAGCACTAGGGCGGCAAACCAGCATGTCACACAGGGCAGTGATCCATCCAACAGCCACGAACAGCTCCGCTCACTGCAAGACACGTGTGGGACTGCTGAACCTGGTTTTCCCTTCACTGGGGCTCCTTGACAACAAATTCCAGTTTCAGCAGCCCATTTCCACCCAAGACTGACAGCCCAGTCCCCAGCATGATGAACAGCAGCACAGGCCTGAGCTCTCCAATCCTGCCCTGCAAAGTGCTCCTGCAGGGGAGCCCTCACTTCACAAGTGCCCCCACTGACACCCTGTTCAAGAAAGGCTCACTAGAGGCAGAGACTTGCTGGTTTCCGGGCTCCAGGGAACACACCATATCTAGTAGTAACCTGGCACCTTTAGCTTAATGCAAAACTTTACACTCATTATCACCAGGCATTACAGTGCCCTGCTTCCTTGTCTGCAGAAAGGACACTGGCAGCCTCCCTTCCCGACACTCTCTGCCTCTCTCCTTGTGTTCATCTCCCACCAAAAAGCAGAGCAGGTTTGAGGTTTCCTCAGAACCTCCTGCACACCTTCCATGTCCCCTTATCCAGTAACTCAGCCAAGCTTCCCCCCACAGGCTGGGACAGGTGCACAGCTCCAGCTAGGAAGCAACATTCAGGGAGGCACCACACAGGTCTCAGCTGTGGCTGTACAACCAAATCACCTCTGGCTGCTGACCTGAGGAACCCTCGCATGCCCCTTCTGAGGGGCACGTAGCATGAACACAGTCAGTGATGGGCATCAGACCAGAGAAAGCAAGAAGGCAGCAGCTGGCTCTGGCTTCACACCATTTCACGGGAAAAGGACCAGACACCTTGTTTGCTTCTTTTCCCTACTTCCTGACCTACCTGAGAAACCAAGACTTGGCTGTGCTCCCTCCTCCTTGTCCCACAGCTGGAGCACAGAACACACGGCCGCATGCAGAAGGATGCAGGCAGACAGGTGCTGCACAGCTCTGGTGCTTCAGCAGTAACAATACAGCGGGGCCAAGTCTCCTGCAAAACAGTAAAATGTCAGAACTTGCACTTACGTTTGCCATGTATTCAGAAGTCCCACTGCCTGGCTCCTATTGCCTCTGGGGAGTCTCCATGCGGCACCCCGGCCAATCACACAGACATGGCTGCTGAAGCTTGCTGCTGGGACCCACAGAGATCGGCTGCACAGTGGCTGTTTCTGAGAGGCAGTCCTCCGCTGGGGCACATCCGAAAAGGTTCTCACGAGCAGCCTTCCCATGCCGCTTCCCTTCCCTGCTCTTCATGAGTAGTTTCCCTTGTCCTTGCTGCTGGTGCTCATTTGGTTGGTTTCTGTTAATGAGTAACTTGTTTGAAGCCTCCACCGGCTGCGCAGGGCCTGGGTCCTGACAGGCCAGTCCCAGCCAGACCAGCAGCTCCCTCACAGGCCTGTTACCTGACTTGGGCTTTGGTGCTGGCCCTCCCCTGCTGAGGGCCACCTATGTGACACGTTTAATTCGGCAGCACTAGCATTACACAAAAGCTGTAACTCCAGCCATCTAACATCAACCTGCAGGAGTAGCCCAATACTCATGTGCATCACTGATCCTATAACTGGGGACACACCAAGGGATCATCCTGAATGCTGAGTTTCTAAACCCAAACCACTCCTTAGCCGCTTACGAGGCCTAACAGCACCCTCTAGCCACAGCAGAGCAGGACATGTCGTGCTTTGCCACCCTTTTCTGCCCTAGGCATGCAGGCCTAGAAAGTCCCTTCACATGACAAGTGTGCCATCCCTGCGGTCCCTCAGGTTTGCTAGCAGCAGTGCCCCGCACAGTGCATAGACTGGGCGGGTGCCTCATCCTGCCCCATTATGCGCCCAAGAGAAAGGCAATGGGTGCTCCTCAGTCTGCTGCCGACCCGTTACTGCCACTGCCTGAGCAGCAGAGATTTTGGACAGAGGTACTCTTCATGTCCCAGCAGGCTGGGGAGAGAGCAGGGCAGCCCAGGCAGTGCCTCGGCGGGGCAGGCAGAGGGTCTCCCGTGTGCAGGCGGGCCCGCTGTCCCTCCTGGTGCCGCAGGGTTCCAGTGGATTGTGCAAGCTCACTCCCCGGTGTTTCTCTGTGAGATGAACTTGTTCCAAATCCCTGTGGTGCACTTTGCACTCTGACTGTGGTGACCTCATGCCGGCTCCCTCAGCACTGTTTAAAGTCCACGGCAGAGGGGTGCTTACCTGCCTCCCGCACGCCACAGCTCACTCCCACTCCTCCCTGCCTGCACACCTGCCTGGACGAGGGCTCTGGGGCCTGGATCTGGACTGCAGCATGTGGCTGCTTTTCAGGGCAGCGGTTCTGTGCCTGATGATGGGCTTAGGGCAATGCACAGAAGAAGCAACACAGGTGAACACTGTGCACCCAGCTTCCCAGGCAGAGTCATCCTATTCAGACTGGGGCATCGAGACCATCCGGGACAGCTTTGAAACAGTTAACAGCTACTTTGACTCCTTCTTGGAACTGCTTGGGGGAAAAAATGGAGTGTGTCAGTACAGATGTCGATATGGTAAGTGAACACTGCTCCTGCTGGCTCCTCTCTCCTTGCCCTTTCCTCCTTTTGTGCTCTCCCTTCCCCAAGACCACCACAAGCTCCTATCCATAACCTGACCCTTGCTCTGCTCAGCACAGAAAAGTCACTGCAGAGTCACAGCTTCCCTGCCAGTGCCAGCACCAGGGCACTGACTCTCATCTTCCCCTCTCACGGAGAACTGAGAGCCTGATCTTGAAGGCACTCTGCTGTGTGCAAGGGGACAAGAGGAGAGGATATACAGGTTTTACAGGAAGGGCATGTAGGTGACCAGGCTGCCCAGATTGCTAGAGAGAAGCACCAGGGTAGGCAGTGAGGCCCTGGAGGGGAGGACGAGCAGCCTGTGCAGGCCTAACTCAGAAAAGGCTGTTAGTACTGCTCTAATCTCAGCAATCTTCAGAGTGTCATTGTTCAACAGTTGCAAGTTGGTTAATAAGTGGGATGGAGGAGGAGAGATAACAGGAAGGCACACAAGACGTGCAGTCAGCATGGAGGAACCTTTAGTACTCAAGGCAGAACGAGGCAGCTGCCGCTTGCCTTGGACTTTAGAATGATTTACCAAAAAGGAAGAGTTTGTCTTGGGGTCAGGACGAAGGGGGTGACATCCTGGGGAGAGCAGGGCCGGGGACTGGGCGCAGAGAGGTGCAGCAGGACCTGTTTGGGACCAGGAAGGAGGTTTCTCACAAACTATGTCTT
>JAVHNF010057047.1:50253-64335 GCA_034783455.1 Micropsitta finschii
CAGATGGGGACCAAAGCCCATTGTGTCTGAGTGTGAAATCACAGCACTCTCCCACAGTCTCAGGAGACAAAGCTGCTTTTCTTTTGCAGTGTCATCCAGATCAATTTAATTATTTTCCTCCTATATCATTTAACAAAGCTTTTCCCTTAGGATCCCTTTTTACACAAAATGACTGGGTATCCACCTCCATCTTTTGCATGAGGGAAACAGGAGGCTCACGGTTGCCTTGGATGAGACATTCAAAATCCCAGAGGCATACCTGTCAGGTGGCAGAGCTTACATGCTACCTCTATGGGACAGAGACACTGCCAGCTGAAGAGGTATCAGCAGCCTCAGACAGCCTTCTTTCTAAAATGTGGTTAATACTCCCATCTGCTATTGGGAGATTTTTTTTTTGCATACAAAATGAGAATTTAAAGTGGTATATGGAATTTCATCTGCATACAACATTTGCAGACAGCTTTCATCTGTTTCTTATTGAGAGGGAGTTGCTACTGGGTGTGCATGCCATGCCACATAAATACTTCAGCATCTTCTGCAAACATTTGTGATTATGTTCTTCCATCTGCCATGGAAAAGTTTAGGCTACAGAAGGGTGATTTAACAAGAATACAAAGAGTCTGTCTTAGTTACTTTTCTTCTCATTTCAGTTTAAATGTATGCATGGAACTATAAATTATTTAAGCCCCATATTCCTGTTCCTGCCAGTCATCTTCACTTTGCAGTGAACAGCATTGAGACATTCATCTGACCCCAGACAGACTGAAACAACAAGAGCCCACTGGTAGTAAGACCAGGAAAGCAGAAGTGACCAATGGTGATGTACTGGGATGTTTTCCATTAGGGAGGACCTTGGTTTACACTGATCATAAGCAATGATATACTTTCCTAGCTATGCTAATGCCACTGGAGAGCAAACACTGTATTGCCAAGGTTCCTTGCAGTGTGTGCCTGTCAGAGCATGAGGCTGCACAGACAGTTTTGATTATCTAAGAAACATGTATTTTTGGCTAGGGATGGGAAGGAAATGGTCCTTGTTCCAGACACTTCCCAAGCTTTGTATTTCATTGATGAAATGGTGCCTGTTGCCAGTTTTAAATGTGAGCATGCTCTTCCAATTAAACGACAAAATTCAAAAAACCAATCTCGTTTACACTCAGTAGCCAACTGGCTGGCAAATATCTTACAGCATTTTGTAGTTCAAGTGACATCGGATTAAAGCCAGGCCAAGCAACTGAAGACAATGACATACACCGGAGAAACTGAAGGGTTCTAAACAAAATCTCTCTATCTGGACAAGTGATGTGTTGGAGACACCACTAATATAGATCAGTTTCTTATGCTTTCAGACCACCATTCATCCCCAAACACTACAGACTGCTGCACACAGGACAGCTACTGAATACTGAGTAAGTGCATTTTTCACAACAAAATTGAACTGTGGCAATCTGAAAAACCCAGTGAGCAGCTCTACAGGAAAACTTCTGAGCCTTCAAGTGGTGGCAGTGACTCAAGAAAACCACCAAATAATCCTGCACAGGAGAAAACCAGTACATGAACTACGGTAAAACTTCTGCATCCAAACTAAAAGTCGCTTCCCCTTCACATTGTTCCTGCTACCCGGTTGGTGTACAGCCACTGAAGCAGCTGGTCACAGGACTCTCCAGGTCAGTGGACAAATCTTGGGTCATCTTCACTTCCATCCTGCTCTGAGCAGGAAGACAACACTGTGCTCACCTGATTGCTTCCTGTTGACTTTGTGCATTGGCAGGATTGTTTGCAACTCTTGCAGATGTTCAACCACTGTTTGTGCAGTGTGTTTTGCTTCCACTATGTGGTGCAGCAGATTAAATTAAACAAATGCCTTGGCTCTCAGATGAGTTTGGTCTTTGATTTCATGTCCAGGTTGTACTGCTGAGAAAGATGACAATGACAATGTTTGAAAGAAGCAAGAAGCAAACTGAGGAGAGCTAAAAGACTTTGAGAAATGGTGGTGTTTGTGCCTAAGAGCCATTCTGTCTGTGCCAGAGGAGGAATGGCCACAGGCCAGCGGAAGACAGTAGACCTACTATCCTGCTTTCAAGGCAAACTAAGCACCATTTATATGGCTCCATTCATATGGCCACACAGTCCAGTGTTTCCTCCTCATTACTCTTCTGGATTATTCAACTAAAAAGCTGCAGAGTGGAAAGGCTGCTTCATATGAATCTGTCAAGAAGAATGAAATAATGTGCACAATAACTGAAATAAGCCAGGAAATTAATCTCTCCTCCACTACTCCCCCATCTCCCTTTCACATGAACAAAAAACACCAGTTGCCTTTCCAGAAGGCACCAGCTAATTGATTTAATTATCCGGCTCTTGTTTTATCTAAACAAGTATATTTAGCAGGGGGTGCCTGAACAAAGAAATGACAGCAGGAAATTGCCCATGTGGTCCTAATGCAGATGTGCATCAGCAGAACCAGAAGACACACAGCAATGCAAGGGGGAGGCTTTTTGATTTCTTTTTCTTTCACATATAGCTAGGTATCACATGAAACGTGTCTTTCCACTTATGCTGACTTGTCATCATAGAAACATTTTCATTTCTTCTAACACACACACACATTCCCAAATGGGAAAAGCAGCCATGAAGCTATTCAGAAAAATCATTAAGCTCCCAGCCCATCACTGTGCTCCTCACTGGAATCTCACTCAGCAAAAGAAATATATCTGTGAAATGGAACATTGCTGAGGAGATTTGTGACTCCCTTCTAAATGGTCCCTTCAAACAGAGTCCCTGTCTATTTGAGAGCAGCAACAAATTTTGGCCTTGGCATCAATTTGGCTGTTTCCAGCCAAAGTAGAAAATGGGTAATGCAGGCTAGGGGGGACTCCCAGCACACCTCCAGACACATGGGAGAACACTGCACACTGCAAAGCTTCTTGCAGAAAACCTCCTGAACACACTGCGGTGCCCCAGCCAGTGGTGGAGATGAATCCTTCTTCTTTCACCCTCCAGCCCTGCCTCTCCTACTTAGTCCTTCACTGCTCACTGTGCCTCCTTCCTTTAACCCCATATTTCCTTCACCACACAGTACTCCTCTGTGAAGCCCAGAGGAGCCCAAACTGATCATCCATTATGTTTTCTTTGGAAGGACCTTGACAGCCCAAAGGGATTCCTGACAAATAACCATGATGCTGCCACCACCACCACCAGTAATTGTGTCCATATCCAGCTTTCACCCACTAGGGGACTGCAAATGTGCAGTTGCTCAAACAATGCTGCCATATCTCCTGTCACCAGGCTCACTGGGGACAACCCACATTACAAATGATTGCTCGAAACACTTAATGTGCATTCCTCTAATCCCTTTGTCAGGGCAGAGCCTCTCTAGACCAAGGTAATGATGCATTAACTTTCAAAGACTTGGTAGCAGCACACTTAGGGGGAGGGGGTGCTGCTGTTTAATGGCATTTTTCTTACAATCGAGGTACTAACAATACAAAGGATGTTTAATGGTCTTTCTCTTACAGTCAAGGTGCTATAGCATTTATGAAGGGGGCCACATTTTTATTTGGGGCATAAGAGGGAGAAAAATAACAGTACACTAAATACAAGAGGTAATACTGCTAAGCTGCATGCAATTATAAGAAGACACTAAAAAAAATCAAGTTTTATTTAATACCTTTTACTACTTAAAAATAACATTTAAATGTGCATGCAATGACAACTGTTTTATAGCTCCAAGGAACTTAGACATTATGAGATATAATATTTTTATACATACTTTTTAATGGTCATCCCAAAATCTCAGTACATCCAAAGCTTCAGCATCATTCACAGAACTGCATAGCAAACACGTTAAGCTATGATAGATAGTGTTTGTATTGTCTGATGACAGAAGAGATTGAATAACATTGTCAAGGACAAACAGTCCTTTGGAGCCTGCAGGTGGATACAGGGAAAGACCAAGCTGGGTAATGCTTCAGGCCTGAAAAGCAGCAAGGTCCCTTCATCTGAAGGGTTGTTGGAAAGAAATGGAAGATAAAACTGTTCTGCAGTCCGGGTTGCACTCAGTCTAGGCACACTGCCTTGCATGCCCAACATACTTCACAAATAATCATGCTTAGGGAAATATGCCCTAAGTGGTTCAGTGGGGCTTTACCAAATACTTCCTGTTTCTTAAACAATCACACAAGAAGGTACTGACAAGGAAAGTCGCCTCAGCAGAGATGCTGTTCCAGTAGGTGGGTGTTAATCATCAAAGTCGATTCTGATGGGGCCACCTGTCAGGATGTGGTTTGCCATGCGAACAGATTCCTTCTCTTCCTCTGTCTCAGCTGATCTGCGCACCCGTCTCCGGCAGCCTTGGGCGCAGCGAGAGCTCTCATCCAGCGCCCCACAAACGAGGATGCGGCAATGCAAGAACACCTCCTGGAGGGTGGCAAGACAGCAGGCCAAGTCAGCACACAGCTCTGGGAATCACACTGGCACTGCTGCCAGCTCTCTCAGAGAACGGGTGATGCTATTCCCATGGTGTAGCCATTTCCATTCCCACATCAACAAGGTCCACACATCCACCATTGCCATCCACAGCCAAACTGGCTGCTTCATGTTTTCTTAAGTGCCCAGGAGAGGACATGTTTTCCAGAGTGCCCGGCTGAGATGTCAGAGTATGGCATCTGTCTGTTAGTCAAGGGCTAAACAGGTAATGTGAAGGCATGAAATGATCCTCCAGAGGAAGGAATGAAAATGCCAGGAATAAGCTTGGAAGATCTCACATGAACTGGTAGGAGCTGCATAGCAGGAAGCAGGCCAAAAACGTGTGAAGACTCACAAGGAGATGGACTGACATAAAGATGAAAGAGAATCTGACATGAGCTGAGAAAACATAAAGCTAGGAGACTGAGGGCCAAAGGAGGAAAACTTCAGTTAATGAGAAGCTAAAACTGGTAGCTAAGGGAAGGGAAACAAAGGCCAAGTAGACAGCTGCCCTTTCCTTCTGCACAGTAAAGTCAGACAGTGACAGGATGGATACTCCTTGCCTTCTAAATGACAAAGAGAGTAAGCAAGATCCCTGCAAGCAGGAAGTAGGGAAGCAAATATTTGTGAATGTTTGGTCAATGGTGAGGTTTGAAGCAAAATCCATTGCACAGGCAGGGAGAATGCAGGTTGGAAGCAGCACTGGCAAACAGACAGCCAAGCAAAATCTTTGAATTTTGAAAGATCTCATCTGTTTTAACTCTGCTGAGGCTCTTCAGTAGCTGGAGTGGCAACTTTATAACTTCTGGAGCAAACAGCATTGGCTGAACATAACAGTGACTGTCAGACTAGATTTCTTCTAGCACAGAGCTAGAGAAGATATAACGTCGAAGAGATTCAAAACCATAGACCATCTGGTTTTAAAGATAGGACACTGTGCACTGGGCCTGATGATTTGGAACACTTCTCACCCAGTGTACAAGTGTCCAGTAAGACTACTCAGAAAACAACAATGATTTCAGCCTGCTATGACAACCGTCCTTCATACTTTATTTAATTTTAGCTGGTTTTATCACTCTCTCCTAAAGTACCTGTGTCAGGATCCTGAAAAACAACACTGCTGGAATAGGCACAGCATCATCTGCCTTGGGGCAGTCATTCCTCTCCTTTGCACTCTAATACAGCCAATTCTGTGCTGAGATTACCCAGTCAGATCAGAGCTGATGCAATATCTCAGAGGTGTGTTTTGAGCTTACCTTGTTGTCTTTGCCCACAAACTTGAACACAGGAACCTGGAAATGCTTGGCAAGATGGTCCTTTGACGTGTACTGCTTCACTGAATCATCAGAAACACAGCTGAGGAAAGCAGAGGGATAGGCTTTAATGGGTTTCCCAGAAATGGAAAATGAAAGAGAAAAAACATCCCAGCATATTTAACCATAGAAAGGAAAGGAGAACTTGGCTCTCTCAAGCTAAGCTACCATCCATGTTGCTTCCTCTTCGGCCACAGGAGAAAATTCGCAAAAGATGGGAAAAAACAACGGTGGTGATAATAGCATATCCAGGCAAAGAACAGCTCAGCAGCAGAGAGCTGGCAGGATGTGTCCAGTCCCCTTGTCAGAGGGACTTGCCAGAGAGCTGCAGGCAAGTTTGTCCTCATTTCACCTTCCTGTGCAACAGTCTGCAGTGATCAACAGAGCTGTTATACAGTAGATATTATGTGCTTTCTATACACACATATATATGCACATAAATCATGCTTAAAATGAAGAAGCCTGTACTCACATTACTAAAATATCACAGATTATGAAAAACAAAAAAATCCAGATTTACTTTGCTTTACATCATTTACATTTTTCTTTCTGCTACACTTGGTTGGACAGCTCAAATTCTTATACTAAAATTGACCATTTCAATTTCTTCATCACTAGCATTATATGAACATGCAAGACATCACAGAACTGCAAGAAAATAGCTACTTTTATAAAAGTTACATTCCAGGTGCAGTCTATTTATAAACTGTTACAGCCTATTTAGAGTTTGACAGAGAAACAGGAAGACAAAAAGTTATGGTGACTTGGTAATTACTGCTGCCTAATGCAAAGCCTGAAGCATTCCGAGAGGCCCAGCTGCTGCTGTTATATTGCATTGCAATGCAGCTTGTCCCTTCTAGCAAGTTAATTCCAGAAATATGGACTTTGCAAGATATTAAACAAAAAAAAAAGTGATGGTGGAAAAGTCATGAGGTAATGGTGGGAGAGCTGAAAGTCCTACTCCTGCAGGAACCTTTAGCTTCTGTCTTTACACCAGAAATATGTAAGGCGCTGTCAGAAATGCTGACGTTTGATGTGTTCAATTATCAAGCAGCAGCAAACCCCACATCTATGGGTAGCTCTGCTTTCACTGGAAATCTCTACACTGCTTGGCTGACTAGGCTGTGTGGGTGGCAGACTGCTGCAATCGCCCTTCTGCTATGTAGAGTACAGTATGTTCATGGGAGCACTAAGCATTGCTCTGATCCTAGCACTGTTTTCACCACCATGTATTTCTGCAGCTTTACTCAGCCAGTGGCGGTCACGGTCTGAAGGGATATCCCTGTCTGCAGTGCTTGCCTAGTTAACTTGCCTGGAATGCAAACATAAAAGCCATCAGGGAGAGATAATAAATTAATATGGTACATCTAAAAAAAGATGACCGAGATTCCTTCCTCCTGAGGCCAAACATTAGATGTTACTAAGTTGTTTAGGATAAAATTACTTTTAAAAGCAGCATTCCTGAAGGCATCCAATTGTGAAGAGTGACAGTTACAGACTTTTCATGAGTAACTAGCCAAGCTTTGGGGCCATGAAGTCAACTCACAGTCACGTTCTCATTTGCAAGCATGTAAAGTGTGATGATTCTTGGACACTAGCTCAAACTGACTCCTAAATCCCAGGGTCTCCAAAGCTTCTCTACACTGGTAGAGCCTTGCAATGGAACTACCTTAACCCCATCATGCTCAGATAAATCGCGGTTCATGACCACATCAGATTACAACAGACTGCCCTCAGTGACATGACCTTGCTCCAGATGCCCCAGAAAGCTTCAATGTTTATCGCCTGTGCTATAGGTCAGTGCATTTTACTTTTGTGTTGAGAAGGAGAAAGAGCAAGATCAGAAGCAGGAGAGCTGCTCTGGGGGCTGGCTGGGCTAGCAGCAGTACAGGGTATTACAGAGACAGTGGGGAGGGATCTGGGAAACCCCTGATTTCCAGCATGCTCACATCAGCATAGAGGGTTGAGGAGTCCCACAGGAGAAGGCTCCCACCCCAGTGCCCTTGTGAAATGGTGATGGCAGGCAATTAACAGGTAAGAAAGCAGGAAAGGGAGTGTTCCCATCGTCAGTCTGACATATATTTCCTCAAATTTAAACAATGTTTTTCCTGGGGAAGCTGCAGTTAACTCCTGCAGGTCCGATCCTACATAATCAAACTGAATTTAAAACGTTGTCTCTATTGCCTTGGGCTTCTGGGGCTGAGTTGATGGAAGGAAACTGGGCTATTACAGAGCTGTTTGGAGCAGCAACAAATCAGCAGTGTATTCAGTTATTTTTACTTTTTAATTGCTGCGAGCACACAGAGAGACAAAGCACTCCAGTCAGCTCAATAGCACATCACTAGCCTTTACTAAGTGAGCGGTTCAATTTAAATACAGTACAGCCCACCGGGGCCGGCATGTCTGATGACACCGGGGCCTTCAGTGACTGGATGAGGCTCCAGCCGGCTGGCTCCAGCCCACTTTTCCCTTTGATGAAGTTTTAATGCCCTCTGCAGGATAACAGTACCAAAGGGACTGCTGGTGCCATAAATCCTCCAAGCTGTGCTGTGGTGAATTTGAGAGATGACATTTTCTGCCCTCTCCCTTCACTGCTAGCTCAGGTTTTGGCCACTGTTCTGAATCCTGTCATTTTCACTCATGGTGAAAATGAATGAATGTTTGGAGCCATGACTGTGTGAACGGTTCACAGGAACAGCGGAGGCAGGGAGTTAATAAATCAATCCTTCCATTACGAATCCACTCATAAACCCCGAAAATGTCAGGCACAGAAGGACTGCAGCCAAGGACAGGGGGAGAGCAAGCTAATGTTGAAACCTTTGTCAGAAGGAAACGAAAACAGTATTTTTGTGTATGTACTCTGCAGGACCCCTTTGTTACAAGGCAATCACAGAGAACTTGTCATCACTAGCTGTAACGGTGGATGATTTAGCCTGGCAGCTGAGGAAATAATTGTTGTTCTCATTAGATGGGCTGGCAGACAGAATACAGAAATTCTACGAGACTGTCAGGCTATGACATTTGGGTATGTCTTAGGTATTACTTTGGCTTAGATATTACTTTTTATTTTCTCCCTAGATGACAGCAGACTGGTACCCACATGTCTGGTTACCACAGTGTTATCTGGTTAAGCTGCCAGGCACTGCCGGGTGCAAACACTCCACAGCAACACTGTACCATGGCTCTGTCACGTTACAACCCAAACAAGTGTCTGAAAACAGGGGCCCATCTTAGGAGCCACAGCAGAGCACACAGCAATGCTTCCCAAACCTCTGATGCAAAACCCATTAGAGTGAACCCACAGATCTACCCTGAGTTATCCTGGAAAGATCTCTAACCCCAAATGCCTCAGAAAATTACAGCCAAACTGAGGGACCCCAAACTTACTGCACTGCCAGGTATGAGACAGAGGAAAGCAAGGGGAGCTCCAGCCTGGACCAGCCACAAACTCTTCTGGCTCATACTATAATAAGGCCATGATAGGAAAAGTCAAGAAGCCTGCTCCAGTTGCTGTGGCAGCTGGGCGGCAGTGGCACACAGCCATCAGAGGGTTCTGCCGATTGGTTTGGCACTCGGCAGGCTGGCAGAGAGAGGATATCAGGAAGGATATCTTTTCTACAGAAGCCAACTCAATTACCTACAAAGCTAGCCAGAGGGAAATATGTCCTGTAAGGCTGCACTTGGAGTAACCTCCTTCACTGCCTCTCACTGTTTTTCCCAATCACTTTTGATGGGACAGGTGGTTTCAGGTTGACAACTGAAAGGCCTGGCTGCTGCTGGTCTAGGAACACAGCAGATAGGCTGCTGTAAAGAAGTGATGGTGTTTCCTGCATCACACAGGCAATGCAATTTAGACTGGAATTGGCAGTGAGGCTAAGAGACAGCAAGAGAGGAAACAGTGAACTCACCCATCTTGAATCAGGTAGTATTTCAGGATCTCATCAATTTTTGAGGTGGGAGTGGCAAAGCAGCTCTCTACCAGTGTCTCTAGTCCGTTGACATGTACCAAGGGTTCAATCCCAAAGTACAAAGAGTCCCGAAGCTTAAGGGTGGGAAGAGCACCCCTATAGGGTTCATCAAAGTCTTTGTCTTTGAAGATCTCAAGAGTGAAGGGAAAGATGCCCTGGTTGCGGCTCATGATTTCCAAGGGAGAGTTCTTAAGGTTGGGCACATAACCTTCAGAGATGGTGTACCGGCGTGGGAACTCACAGGTCACTGGGATCAGCAGCTTGCTGGTGCGGACAATGATGTCCCCATTGCTTCCTGGAGTCTGCTTTGGCAAGCCGGTCACCAGATTGGTGGCAATGATTTTATCATTTATTACCTGCAGCAAAGAAAGAAGTTTAAGAGAAAGGGGAGATCATTGAGAAAGACCTCTCTGAGCTCAGACTAGCAGCTGAGTTTATCTTGTTCCAGAACCTCACACATAAACTAGCCACTGAAAGAATAGCTTGTGAATTCATACACTACAACCAGAATGTAGGCATCTCCTCACCTATGAAATAAGGGCCTCTATCATTTTGCTTTAAAATTTGATGCACTGTACTCCTGAATGAAGCAGAGGAACTTGCTTCCATTTGCAAGCTGTCTCCCAAGAT
Source organism: Micropsitta finschii (assembly GCA_034783455.1). Taxonomy (NCBI): domain Eukaryota; kingdom Metazoa; phylum Chordata; class Aves; order Psittaciformes; family Psittacidae; genus Micropsitta; species Micropsitta finschii. The sequence goes on from JAVHNF010057047.1 coordinate 60,632, forward strand.
GAGCTCTCTGGTTCCTGACTGGTTGCATTCAAAAACTTTGAAATATTATCAGGGGACCAGATTCTATCTCAGCAGGAGGGTGAAGAGTGGCACCACTTGCACTTTCTGCACGGGAACAATAGCGAAGCTACTCTGTGAAGGATTAGGTGAGCAGAAAGTTGTAGCCGTGCTGACAGATGTGCACCTCTGAAGAGGAGATGGAAAAAGTTCTCCTACTTAAGGATGTGACCCCAGGTCTAGTCTGAGGCCAGCTGCATGGCAATAAGGAAGCTTCTCTGATTTATTATTTCTCTAAGTTTATTTCCCAAATAAACTGCAGCCAAGTCCCCAAACCTGAGATATCCCAAGAGAGAGGACAGCAACAGGCATACATACATCTACAACAGTGCCACAGGACTTCAAGGAGAAATGGATGTTGACGTGAGTGCCATTGGATACTCCTTTGCATGAAGTGTTGATAAGGGAAAGGTCCAGGCCTCCAACCAGGTCCTTTGGGATGTTCACCTCAATAGAGCTGGACTTGCACAGCACTGGAACTACAAGAAAAGTCCTCAGAATAACCATCGGCACTACAAATCTTCCAGGGAGCTGGGAAAGGGCTATATCAATTATTACTGGGCAAAAAGTGGGATCATGTGCTGTGTTTATGGTTACTATCTTACCATAGTAATCTAACTACCTATTTACATTTCTGCTTACAGTACACCAACCTTCATGGTTACCACTGCCCCATACCCTCCTGGCACAGTGATGCTACAAAAGACGATGAAGATGACTGCTAAACTTGTGGCAGAAACTCAGCTGTGCAGATATGGATATCAAATTCACAACACCCCAAGTAAAGCCATTTTTAAAGACCCTTAATCAGATTTTATATCAAACCCAGAACAGGTCAAAACAATTTCATACAGGTGCTGAGCTAAAGTGGAAGGACCTCAAAATGCTGTAATAATACTTCTTATATGCAATAAACCCAGCTCTAACAAACAAACCTATTAGCTCGGTCATTCCACCTGCTTCCAAACTTTAAATTTTAATACAGATCTCCATGTGAACTTCTAAAAATTAAAATTCCATTACATAGGAAGTGGGAGAATATGTAGAGATTGGGCAAAATGAAAAAGGAAAGAGGAGGGAATAATCTTCAATTAGAAAAGTAATTGCTATATATATTCATTGGGTGTATACGCATCCGTTCAGTTAGAGGATGAGTGTAGCTGTGCATATATTCTGGTCTCTTCCCATCCAGAAAAACACCCCACCTGCAAAATTTCCATGTATCATTTTAAAATCACATGACAAAACTTTCTGCAAATACACTAGTTACCCAAGTGTTTTCCTAAAATTAATTACAGTCCCAATCCTGACATTCATATGATCTTTCTTCCCTTAATTTTGATCATTAATTGTATGATCCACGATTCTGGACCTTGGATACAAGGCACACAGCTAAAATGTACCTTTCACCCTCCTTAAAAAAACTCTCCTGTCCCAGCTGAGGTATTTGTAATGGCTACTATGTACCTGAAGTGAGTATTTTTTATTAAAAGTTGATCTTTTCAAGGTTATATGCTAAAATGTATGCAGTGTGCCCAAGGCAATATGCTTGCATAATGAAACTGCTGGGTTGGAACAGAAAACTATAGAATTACCTCCCATTTTCCTCTATCCACAGTAGAAGGCAAGTGGGAATAACTGAGCACATCAAGTGGCAAAGCTCACAAGGAGACTAAGGGACTTCAAGAACACAGTGCAATGCAGAGAGAGAAGAACATCCTTTGGAGACCTAGTTGTCTCAACTTGGATTTAAAGCTTCACTGTTCTAGTGACTTGATAAGAAAATACAATGCTTTTATAAAGGTGTAATTCAGGGCAAGACAGTTTGGATCCCAACTGCAATTCTCCAAAGTTCGAGACCAATTTGGTTCAGGCTCTCTCTGTTTCTAAACGTCTTTGATTGGCACAAAGGGGAAGAAAGAAGATACAACCATTAAACCTCTGCTCTGGCAATGCAGGAGTTGCCTGCTTGCAATCCACCACCCAGGCACAGAAACAAGTGAGCAGACCCACTTTTAATTCAAGCCAACTCATCACTATTTAGGAAAGCACTCTGGGAAACTCTTTATACTAACAATCTTGGAGTAACTGGTAATGTAATTCAAACCACCCTACACTTTTGTATACAGAATAATAATCAATACTGAGAACAGTGTTTCAGTTCTACCAATTTAACAGTGGTGCTGCAAGCAAAGACACTGCATTTATCAGTGTGATTCACTGAGCGGGCCTGATTTTCCCAAGAGAGACTGCCAGGAACATCATAAGGGGAACTGAAAAGGGGCTGGAAAGGTAGCCCATGGCTACACGCAGACATGTTATTCCAGGTGGGGTCCTGACTGCCAGCACTGAGATGCCCAGCAGAAATGAGTTACCCTGGGTGCAGAGAGTAATTAATTTAATCCACAACTTCTTTCATCTATTCAGAGCACTGCACTCTCCTGACTTGCTGTCAGCATCCACCTCTTGCATCCCCGCCCTGGGCTCACTCCAAGAAGCAAGCCTCTTGAGCGCTTCACCCAGTCTTCATCCACCAAACATTTCAGTTATTCACCCTCATACATCCCAGAGCAAGTAAGTACCAGGAAAGACTCTGCATTACTGCTTTAAACTCTGCTTTGCACCAATGCCTGCAGTACAGTGATGCTGGTAGGAAGCTTCTGTGACTCATTCTACTGTCTGCTGTTGTTGTCACCATGTTCCTTGTCCAGCCTTTGGTTCTTTCCTTGGCCTTTCAAAGTACAGCTATTTTGAGCAGGAGTTATCTTTTGGCACAGGCTGCTCAGTGGAACAGGCTCTCTGGTGCTGAGGAGCCTTGAACCACTACTAGCAAACCCCAGATCAACTACAACATTGTACACTGCCTAGCTGAACACAAGGCTTGGGCATGGGAGAGGGGAGAAGGAACATTTCACCACCATACTTCAGAAAGAGGTGGGGTACTAGGATGGACTGCAAAATTCCAAGTATTTCATTGGTACCTTTGTGGGAACATTGTAGCCAAAACTGATTTCTGTGGAGGATTATTAATATTTGTTCTGAATGTAGAAACAGCGCAGAGGAGGGTTGATAGGCTGCAGATCCAATTGCTTCAGGCAACTGTGCCTGCCCCGCACTGTTAATTGTACAACTATAAACCTGATTAGATGCCATAAAAAATTGTGTGGTACAGTTCCAGATATATTCTGTCACATCTTCTCAAAATTGCAAACCACTGTGTGGGGACATAAATTCATGAAATGCAAAAGAACAAGCAATTTCACTTTATGAGATGCTGTATCCCAAGCCCCAGCCCGGCACCCAGCAATGCTGCTGCTCTCTTTAGCAGCCCCAGAAGAAGAAGAAACGCTGGCTGGAAAATGAATGGCCTTTTAACCCTGCTAGGGTTGCTCCAGGGAGTCAGGGATGAAAAACATTACTCTTTTCTGGCTCTTATCCATCAGTCATACCTTTAATCTGTAAGTATAATCATGTCTTTTGGAAATCCCCATCTCCTCCTCCCCACCTGGGTCTGCTGGAACAGCACTTCTGAATACCAAGTGTGAGTGCTCAGCCCTGAAGACAGTGCCCTGCATTTCTCTGTGGGCTTGTCACTGGTAATTGCATTGCTTAATAAATCAAACTAAGGCAAGGTAAGAGAGGTTGTT